>CATIWM010321008.1:0-54280 GCA_949671775.1 Mallotus repandus | reverse complement strand
AGGATTTTACCATTAATTAATTCTGAAGTAAACATAATAAAAGTAAATATTTCTTAAGAATAGTGATTATACAGTATTATTTCCAACACATACATCATCTTTGCACTTGCTCGGTTGTTCCTCTGCTTGGCCTTACACTCCTTTCTTTTCCATCTCTGTCCATCCTTAGTTGGTGGGGGTGCTTAGATTGCACCGAATCGGGATGGACCCATGAAAGCTTTGACTATTAGAGTAAACCAGTGCAGATACTTTTGACATTTTGTGCTATTTAAACATGTGCTTTCATGTTCACATTATGCCGTGATTAAAAAACAAAAGCACAATGATTCACCTCATTAGTGAGTAGTGACATTACTGGACACTAACAGATAATTTTTTTTTTTTATTAAAATTACATGCATGGTCATATATAAAGAAGTATGCAAATAGAAAAAAAAAATGTAAGGTTGAATTTCACTAAAAGAATTTATTTTATTTTTAAATAAATTTTAAATAAAATTTATCTGTAAATAAATTTTAAAAATTTAGTGTTAAATAATTTTATAAATTAAAAAAAAAAAAATAAATTTTAGAAAATTTTTATTTAAAACAAATACACTTACTTGAATTTACAAATAAATTTCATAAAATTTATTTGAACCAAATATATTTAAAATAAATTTCATTTTTTTATAAATATTATTATTCATATAATTACCACTACATAAATTTTGAATTAGAAAAATATAATACATGTATGATATTTTCAGACTGGTCATTTTCAATTTATCGGTTTATTGATTGTATGAGTGTATAGTTTATGGAGTTTTGGTTGTTGATAAGGGTCAAGGGTAGGCATGAACAAATAAATAAATAAACAAGCAGCGGGTATTCTTATAGTCCCATCTTTTATAGGATAGATGACTTCGTCACCGAAAGAAACAACCTCTAGACGACGAAGACATAAAGAAAAGAGACAAAGCAAGGTTTTTTTTTTTTTTTTTTTTTTTAATAATAAAGAGCCCGTGAACTTGTTTCCTCTATCATTGTTCAAAATATCATCAAAATAACAAAAATTCTTAGGTTATGTATGGAGCTGAGATAAGACGGTTAACAAATTGCCTAGAACAGAAGAAAACGAATGGACAAAAGCTCTTTTTAGCACCTGAACTTTGCGCATATGGTCAAAAATGCCGAAAATGAACTTGTTAGCCAAATTAATTGGTACATATATAACTTTTAATTTTAAAATTAATTAAATAATTCAATTCGACATAAATAAAAGACATACACTTTATTAAATGTTAAATTATATTTCAAAATTTTACTCAACTTATTAATTTTTTATTTATGAAAAATTGAAAAATGGAATATACAAAATTATATAGATTTCGTCCTAATTGAAAGTTAATCTTCATCAAAAACACTTGGGTGATATTAATTACCGTCACATTCCAATTTGCAAAAAATGATTCAGAATAAGTTTACGGTGCTATCTACATTGATTCTCTTTTAATAGAATTGAATTGTCTCTTGCGTAAAAAAATAATTTATCCTTTAATAGATTGATTCGGTGCGAGTAGATACTAGTCTGAATATGCTACAGGTTTAAAGGTGTCTCTCATAATTGAATGCATCCCAAGACACCTCATGCTTAGATGAAAAAAAATCATTTAATTTATAAATAATTAAAAAGAGACAACGTCAAAAAAATAAATTTCCTAATTATTTAAAATTATGTAAAAAGAGTGTGAACTGCCTATAATAGATAATAAAATATTTTATCACAGAATTAAAGTATTTAGTTGAATAAGGAATTAGATCCTCCAATCCCTAATTCTCTCGTTTCAAACTAAAAATGGAAAAGAATATATATATATTTTTTACTATATGTGGAAAAATTATTATTAGTAGAGTCATAGAGGTTTATCAGCCCCAAATCTATACCGAAAGGAATTGCCAGTGAGAGACAAGCTCCCACCATCACATCGGACCTGATTCAGAAAATCAATTGATGACAACCGGTAGACCCAGGCTTTAGCTTTAGGATGAAACTCTACTCGTGGAAGGTTCCAAGTTCGACAAATATATATTAATATTTCCTTTCCAACTGGCCTAGAAGCTACTCGGGATGCCAGCGGATACGCATCCCTTTCACATGTAAGTTGTATAACATGATATTGGCAAAATAAAAGATGATGTATAATATTTATTATCTGGTATATGCTCAACTTTAACCTTCAGTAAGAGAGCAACAATCGGAAGTGTAGATTAGGGTGGTGTTGTTGGAGGCAGAGATCTATACTGATACTAGTTGCTTGAGAACAGCACTTACAGTCATCCATTAAGAACAAATTGAACTATCAAATATCACACAGCAATCGTTTTTATATTCTTTTACATTTCAAGTTACAGAAACAGTTAATCGCTCCCCTTAAAGGCAATATTCAACTAGCTAGCTAGGGCATATTAAGATATTTCCAATACAGCACGCTTATTGATCCTTGCATGAAAATTGGAGCATAACCCTCAAACAAGAGTGAAAAGCAGGAAGTAGACCTCGGAAACAAATACAAGAGAAAATAATCTAAATCAACCAGAGATTGAAATTAAAAACTTCAACCGTTATGCACTCTAGGCACATTGGAAGCCTGCAGGAACACCCTTTCCACAGTAATTCAAGAGCAGACTTAAGGAGACAGGAACATTGAGATTTATGCCCAAAATATTGGCCTTAAGAGCAGTGCAAAGGCAAACAGCAGCCTCAAGATCAGCAAGACCTTGAATGAGAGGGCAGCATGGTTCCTTTGGTGGAGTTCCAACTACCAGGTGCACCAAATCGTTTAATAAGCCAGCACACACTCCTAGCTTTAGAGCATTTTTAGGACAAGTACCTGAAGGTGATGATGGTGGTGGTGGACATTTTGGAGTCTTTGGTGGTGGTGGTGGTGGACAAGGGACATAATGATGATGCTTAGAGCTAACCAGAGTAAAGAAGAGAAGGTTGAGTGAGAGAAGAAGAGCAGCCCTTGCAAAAACCGTAGAAGCCATCGGGGATCACACAACAACAAAAGCTTTTTTTTGTGTATGTGTGGCAATCAACGAGTACGGGTGGTGCTTGAGGTGAGCTAGTTCAGGGATTTTATAGCTGAAGATGGCTACTGCCTACTGGTTTAGACTAAGCATTTGAAAGAGACCCATGTGAACAAAGCATATCGAACCAAACCCCACCTAGCTGGCAACACTGCAACTTGCGAATAGGCCATCTCATTATTTGGAGCTTTCTGCATTTTAAATATCATCCAATGCACCATGTATAACAGTCAACTCTTTTGCTCTTATAATTTAGCTTTCTTGATATGTAGTTCTCCCAAAAATCTATTCCTTGGGCCTTCTTTCTCATCAATTGACTACATTATTGAGTATTTTGTCACTTGGGAATGGGTTAGGGTTTAAAGTGCGAACAACTTTCAAGAATGGACAAAAGATATTGCATCGGTTGTGAAATCATTGAAAATGAAATGTTTTTTTCTGTACAATTGTCGGCATCAAATTCCATAACATTAATTACAGATGCAGATCCGCATGCATGCATGCAGACAAATGGGTTAAATAAATCAATATTTAAAAACACTCGTTCTTTAAGGTTTATACCGAGAAAAAAAAAAAAACTAATTTCTGCCCCTAATACTTTTAATTTTTGTTGTTCTTAAGTCCATAAATTTATTTATATAAATATTACGTTTAGATATTTTTATTTTTGTGTAAATTGAGTCATTCGATCAAAATTTTCAAATTATAAAAAATATAATCAAATGCTTGTAATTAGCATAATTTTTACTTTTGAAAAACTTTAAACTTTTATTAATTAAAACATAAAATTTAATAAATATTTTTTTATTAGTCAAATATTTTATAATTAATACAACGCTAAACCTACAATAGTCTTTTTTTTAAAATTGGATGGAGAGGTAAAAATTAAATTTTTGATCTATGCATACTTTAAAAGGAGATATATCGTTACACTACTCAACTTTCAACACTTACAATGAATCATAGTTAAGATATAGATGCTCTAATTTCTTTAATTAGTAAATTAATTGGCAAATATGAAAATACTTATAGTATTAATATTCAATAATTTTATTAATTTTAACCAAAATAAAAAAACTAATTCGTAATCTATTAAATGACTTACATATAAATTAGAAAAGTAAATGATGGAAAATATATAATTATTTAAATTTTTAATAATTTTAATTGAGGCCATTTTAGTAAAAAAATAAAAAATAGTAAATTAAAAAATAAGATTATAAGATCTTATATGTTTTAGTATAATTTAAAATTTTAATCAAAAGAAGAATTAAAAAATTTAATATATACAGATAAATATATAAAAACTCCGTCATAAGAAAAAAAAAGTCAAAAATACAACGATTCAAGAATGGGTTTATTCTACATATAACAACTTGTCACTACGGGGCCAATGATGCTGGTTGAGGCAGTCGGCTAAGAGAAAATATCAATAAACTAGAAGCTATTATCGATTTAAGATGCAGAAAAATAGACGTGTTATTCCAAAATAAATTTGGAAGGTTCTGATTGATGGTCAAGACATTCACACCTTGGTATCCAACCCAATTGTCCCAAATTAGACAGGGACATTGTCTCCTTATGGTTATGAACAAAAAACCAGCTGCTGTTTACAAAAACAAAACCAGTTGCTGCAGCAGGAACTTTAACGTCTAACCTTTTTTCAAGTTTTTGTATGGATAATTGGACATTGCCTATTCATCTTTATATTTTTACAACTGGGGATTGAGCAGAGACATGCTAGGCTGTAGGCTGTAGGCCTACTACAGCTTGCAATTTTTAACTAAAACATGTCAAAAGTTCAAATAAAACAAGTTTCAACTCACTAGGGCTTCAAAAGAATGAGCACACGATTATGCCCAATCCGAGTCTCACTGATGCGACCAAGGTGACGAAGAACCTGGGAGAGTCAGAGCACAGAAGAACCGCATATCAATTGACAAAATGTGATACAATTTGCGCCGCATATGTTCTCTAAAAACTATATTTTGGGTTATTTTCCCCATGATATGAGCTAACACATTTGAGAAACTCATGCCAAATAAGGAATATCTATAGTTATAAAGGAAAACAAAGTTTTGGTTAAAAAAATAAAAAGCAAAAGAAAGAAGCATTAGTTTGAAATTTCAAATTAAATGTGTTACTGGTGATTGAATTTTCTTAATTTGAATGGGGAAACATCTACTTACAGTCAGTATAGCTTTTCCAGTGTTGTCAAGCTTCAACGTTGGCCCCTTTATGTCAGATTCAAGAAAAAAGTGCTTTCCCTTTGCCGCTTCTGTCATTGCAATATCTCTTATTTCCTGCATTTCAGAAAATATTGAAATTCAATTACATAATCAACCATTAGTTTGCATAAGGATATCCACTTTGCTTCATTTATATCTTGCCAGATTTTCCAAATGGAAACACAAATCAAGCCTCCACAACTAGTTATTTTCTACCAATATATTAACATCAGATTCATCATGGAGTACCAAATACCAACACAGGGAAGCCATGCAATTCCAGAGAAGCATTCGGCCTTCAACGAACATGTATTTGAAGAACTTTTAGGTTGTGTTACAAGGATGAGTAATCTTACCAAGGCTCTTTCCCAAAGATTCTCTGCCAGCTTCATGAGGAAAAAAAATTCAAAAAAATTAGCAATAGGTGCAACACTAAGAATCTATCAAAATAAGTAGCATCAGAATTTGGACAAGCACCTTCTTCTTTGATGCCCCAATAAGGTGAGCGTTCACTTCCGCATATGCCGCCATGTCGTTGATGGCAGCATTGACCTTATCAAGTGTCAGTCTTCCTCTCATGTACCTGCCATTTAGTAGAAATTAGAGAAATAATTTTAATCTAGCATGTGCTCGGACCAAAATTCCCAACAAAATTCCTAAAAGTAAAACCATTAACGACAGTGGTTATCGGAATTAAAATGAATCTTATGCCTATCTACTAAGAAAATAGGCGAGACGCAGACACCACTCGGAGATTTCAATCTAGAGCTGCAGTATGGATCCACAAAAACTCCATTAGACAAAAAGTATCCCATTCAATGGAATCCAAATGCAGGATAGAACTTCCCATATAACACCAGAAGACTGTTTATTTGTGTACTAAATTCAAGCATAAGCGCACCCTCAAGAAAGTGTAATTAGCATTGTACATGCACCGACATTTTAACCCAAGTCCCATGTAAAAAGAAGTTGATAAATCACGAAACGCAATAGAGGAGTAACAGCCTACAAATTCTAGCATTGATGAGAAAACTGCATAGGCGAAAATGATTGAACAACTCACGATGGTAGGGAATCCAGCTCCTCAGCAGTTATATACCACAATGGCGGAGATGCACGGCCCTTTTTCTCCTGTAACACAAAATTAAGAAAAAAATGACTATAACAGTTACCACTTACAGCAGAGAATCACTAGTTCATAGCATAATATCAATTATTTGAATCTCAGTTGACGTAATCCTCCTCATCCTACCCATAATATTATAGATACCTTAGGTAATGGTCCAGGCTGCTCCTCAATTTTCAAAGAACCAACTCCAAGTTGTTGATTAGATCCTTCTGGCAGCAAACTAGTCAACAAAAAAATATTTATATATATAGCATCTCAATCATGGACATAGAAACAAAATCCATGTAACAGGCAAGAATTATATTACCTTTTATTTGTATCCAAATTCAGTGAGAGCATTCTGTCAGGCAAATATGAGGGAACATGACTAGACATACTCTGCAATTTCTTTTGCTGTCTAAGGGACATATCTATGAGTTTCTGCAACCAAATCCAGTAATATGTACAAATACAATTAACCTAAACACAAATAAATGGAAAAAAAAAAGGCAAAGGTTCACTGAATGTTTTCAATCCCTAAATAACATAATAAAAACCCTAATTTTAAAAGTTTTGCTTCCCTAAATAAAACCAAAGAAAACTAATTGACTCACGGGAAAACAGAGTAAAAGTACCTTAGCTTTAGGAATAGCCTGGAACTCCTCTCGCAATCGGTCCTTAATTGCCTGAATCTGCAGCTCCATCGCCTTCAATGCCGTGTCCACTGCCGATAAATCAGTGACGCTGCTCGCTGGATACACTGCAGAGATGGAAGAGAACGTTTTCCTTTAATCTAAGAACAAAATTATGCAAAATGCGAGAAAACGAAAGAATAATAAAGATGTGGAGGTGAGCTGACTCACTGTTTCTACCGATAACGAGTTCTTGAAGCTCAGAGATGCGAGTGTTAAAGGAAGATATGAGAGAATCGAAAGATGAACCAGCTTCATTCATGGCCATCTTCTCCTTCTGTGTATATGCTTAAATTCAAATCAATCTTCCTTTGTCGGCTGAGATTTTTCTTTTTTTTTTTGCCTCGATGGAATGGAATGATATGAATACTATTTCTGATTTTCGTTTTATTTTTTTAGGGATTTCAATTCAAATGGATTTCCAAGCAAAGTGGATTGGCGGGAAATATTTCATTATTATTATCAATTATTATTTGAAAATGAAAAAACGCACTCCTGAACGCCGTTTTTGTCTCCGCCTGGTGAGCTCGCTTTTCTGTATCCAGCTTTTGTCCAAAAACTCACCGTTCCAATTATGATTTGCGTGACCCAAAACCTCTAGTTAAGTTGAAAAAGTTTGGTAAACTTATTCATACCCATCTTCGGGCCAATTATGTTAGTGTATCTCATTTCTTTTATCTAATTTTTTTTTTACTTATTATATTATTCCATTCTTTAAGATTTTCAAACACACATAAATAACATTAAAAATTGAAATTTGATGTAATTTTTAATAAGAGTCGTGATATTTGTCACAATCCGCTATGAATTTTTTTTTTTGACGAATCTGCTCCATAATACAGGTTTCATTTTTAATTAGATTTTTTAGTCTTTTACACAACAAACCACTATGTTTCCCATTTCCATTTTAATAAATTCATGTATATTTTATAAAATATTATGTGGAACTAATGCATTGAATTTCCTAATTATTTTGTTCACTTTACAATTGATCATGAAAAGTGGAATACATTGTTACTTAATGCAACCAAATAGTTGGATTTAATTAAATTTAAAATATCTATAATATCTAATATCATATATATTACATGCCACGACATATTGCATGAGAAATGATAATTTATTTATTTTATACTTTTATCTTTTCAATTCTTTTTGTGCTTTCATAAATATAAAAGAGTAAAAAGAGTATTTCCATAAACCACAACAATACTGTTCACCTCAAGATCCCTAACATAAAACATTACCTTTATAATATATATATTTGACTAATAGATTTGGTATAGCGAAACGAAAAAAAAAAATCATACATATGGTCCTAGGATAAACAATTTTTATATATCTCTAGCCTGATGAGTAGACATATAATATTGTAACAGGAAGTCTCTAGTGGGAACCAGTTGGAATGCAGATTTCTTCACCCTCGTGGAATTTGGATCATATGGCATTGACAAGGGAAAATATATGTGTTGGGGTCTTCAAATGGAAATGGGATGTTTGTTTTAATTCATTAAAGCAGCGAGACAAGCATGTGTTTGTAGCTAGCAATTTTCTTGGTTCTATGTTTCTGGGGATTTTGAAGTTGAGTAGAACGATGCACTTATTATTTTGTTGATCTCTTTTGGAGACACCCTGGGAATTGATGCATCTTATGTCTAGCTCTTGTTAGATCCCAAACCAGTCTCATTACACTACACACGTTATTTTTTATTTTTTTTACCAAAGTTAGTAGGGGGGCGTGGGTCTCAAACCCGAGACCCACTATCTTGCCCTCCAATAGCTTGGCTAGGCTCATTACACTACCTTCGTTATATATATATATATACTTTCTTCGTTCTTAAATAATTATCGTTTAAAGATTTTTTATACAAAATAATTAATATATTTAATTTATGTGTAAAATATTATATCACTGTAAGCACCTAATTTTGGAATGATTAGAGAATGGATATGACAGAGTACCCGATGATGATGACAATAGACTGTGAAATTAAATTTATTGGATCTGATTTATTGGTTTTGAACTAAATTGTAAATTATTTTTAAGATTTATTTTAAATTTTATTTATTTTTTTATGAACTTTTTAAAAATATATAAAAAATTAAAAAAAAAGAAAAAAATTTTAAAAATAAAAAAAAAGAAAGGGGCTGAAGTTGGCCCAAATGGCCAAATTCGGCTAAATTATTTTAAGGAATAAAAATGGCCTTCCGTGTTTGTTTGTTTGTTGTTTTTTTTTTTACAATTTTTTTATTTTATTTTATTTTTATTTTTATATTATTTTATTTATTTATTATTTATCCATAGATTTTGATTAAGTTTTATTTGATAAATATATTTATTTTATTTTATAAATAAAGTGATAAATATATATTTTTGTAGATAAATAGTAAAAATAAATTTTTATTATTTTGTACCAACTTAGGGTTACAGATGTTGTCTTTTATAAATACATCATATTCTTTTCACATGAGGGGGAGGCGAGCGTTTTTTATTTTCTTTTCTTCTTACTTTTCTGATTCTTAGCTGTCAACCAAAACACACTTATTTTTCTTTAATTTTCACGTACTTTTTTTAAATTTTAGTTGTGAATCATATCCAAATAAATCAAAATCACAGACAAACACAACAAAAGTCACAAGCTTTCATCGATGGTGATCACCTTTTGAGATGAATCAATATTGCATCCATCAAATTGTTTACTCTTCTACTCCTTTCTCTTTTTTTATTCGGTTTATTTTATTTTTATTTTATTTGATCTTATTTTTTGATTTTTTTTTTTTTTTTTTATGTTTCATGATGGTGTGAGTAACTTAAATGGAGGGGCGGAGACAAGGCCAACCATGAAGATCCATAGAATTCCATAGATTAAATCATGTATCTATTTTGTGTAATTTCCTTTAAGTTTATTTATTTGTATTATTTTATTTTATTTTATCTAGGCTTTGGGTTTGTATTTTAATTTATTTCAATTTTCTAATAGTAGTTGTTGTAATAGCTCCATTAGTGGGAATATAGTGAAATCTTTATTTTTCCTGCACTTAAAAATCAATTAGTAAATTAGGCTCATTTGGTAAATTTTAATTAAAATCAATGGTGGCTTTAAATTAATTTAAGTTGTATGTAATTAAAATTAGGGTTAGAAATATCACAGAATGTTTGTTTTTTATTTGTTATTTTTATTTTTATTACTTTGGGCTTGTTTGTTATTTTAATTCGTTTTGGGTCCCAAGCCCACATGTAGGTCTAACTCACTAATAAAATAGGCCTTTAAAATTAAATTTAGGTTTAATTAACTTTAAAATCAACTTAGATCCATTTAGATTAATTTAGATTTTAGGCCTATTTTTTTAGTTAAATAAAATTAACTTAGACTTAGCTCAACCCATTAATAAAAGTCTTCTTCATAATTTGTAGACTTATGATCATTTCATTTAATTAAAATTAATTAGAATTAAGCCCACTAATTAATTTCTTTTTCTTTTAAAATTTAATAGACTTAGACCCACTTTTAGAATTAAAAACAATAGATTTAGGCTCACTAATCATCAAATGTAGGCCCACCTTAAGTTCCATTTCATTTGTAAATAAAATATATAGATTTAGTTAACTTAAATTAAAATCAAATGTAGTTTGGATTTAGGGGCATTGCGCTTTGAATGCATTTTTATGTGTTTTTTCATGGATTGGTTGTCTTAGGGTTAGATGGATGTTAAATTAGGGTTTAATGAAATTGCATGTAATTAAGGAATAAGATAGTAATTGATAAAATAATTTAAATGAACACAAAACTAAAATAAGTTGGTATTCCGTATCCAGAACTCTTGGTTGGTGCTAGCTTGTATTAGAAAATCAAGTTACCACCACTTTCAATTTGTCCCAGTTATTACCCTGGGCGGTGACTCCTTATCTCCATGCTATGTCTTTGTGATATAGTAGTGTGTTCCCTAGAGCCCTGAGCTCAAATAGTGTTGCGGTTGCAATAAACTTGGGCACGCACTAAACCCCGTCGTCTACAACCACTTTTATAATAATTCCCTCAACCAATTATTAGTTTTATGTAGAGTTTCAAAAGGAGTAGATATTTATTTAATTAATTTTCTTGTATTAAATAAGGGTGAAATAGAAAAAAAAAGTAGTTAAAATGCATTGGTAACTTAAAACGTCAATTATTTAGGAACAAAATTAGACTTTAAAAATATTTTCTCTGTTCCTAAATAATTATCGTCTAAGGTTTCTGCACATACATTAAGAAATATATTTAATATATGTTTAAAATAATATACTACCCTTATAATAATTATTAACTTTGTATAGAGTTTCAAAATGAGTAGATATAGATATCTATTCAATTAATTCTCATATATTAAATAAGGGTGAAATAGAAAAAAGTAGTTAAAATGCATTGGTAACTTAAAACGACAATTATTTAGGAACAAAGCAAGTATCAATTATTTAGGAACAGAGAGAATATTACACTACACTCATTTTATATATATATTCCTTTAATTAATTTTCTGAAATGGATTTTCATTCTTTTGGGAGACCAGAGAATAACTTAGTTGACAATTTGACATATTTAAAATTACATACACTGGAAACTATTGTTAACCCCAACTTAACATGGGAGTGTATACTCTAAAAAAATTTTAGTGGCCAACTCCCAAAAATCTATCTATTGATAGAGAACTATTCTCGTTTAAACTATAAATGTTTGGTATTAATTGTATTGTATTATATTGTATGAATAAAATAACGAGTACAAAAATATTGTAATTATATATCCATGCACATGATGACCGTATGGTACAAGGAACCAAATAATACAAGAAAATTATAAGTGATAAGACCATCGAAACTATAAGTGGTTACAAGAGATATTTAGGTACAAGGAGAGTATCTTATTAGCCCCCCTTAAACTCTTGCTCAGAGCGAAGATGAAGAAAATGACAGAGAGTCTGAAATCAAGGGAGGGGCAAGGGTTTGGTAAACACATCAACAATTTGATTATGAGAAGATGTAAATTGAACTTTGAAAAAACTAGTTTGAACTTGTTCACGAACAAAATGATAATCCAATTCAATGTGTTTTATGTATGCATGGAAAACCGGATTTGCACTAAGATAAACAACACCAAAATTGTCACAATAGAGATTGGTTGTGGTAACCAGATAGCCAAGTTCATAGAGCAAACCACGAAGCCAAAATATTTCAGAGGTGGCATTGGCAATAGCTTTGTACTTGCTCTCTCTAGAGGATTGGGACATCGTTGGTTGCTTTTTGGCAACCCATGAGATGAGAGAATGACTAAGAAAGGTGGCATAACCATTTATGGATTGACGATCATCATGGTCTCCATCCCAATTACTATCACTGTAGCAATGTAAAGAAGGTGGACTATTTTGAGAAAAGAATATGCCATAAGAGGATGTACCTTTAGTATACCATAGGAGACATTTGAGAGCTTGGCCATGAGCATCTGTAGGGTTGCACATAAATTGATAAAGTCAATTGACTCTGAAGGCAATATCGGGTCTTGTGAAGGTGGCATATTAAAGTGCACCAAGAATTTGTCGATAAGGTTGGCCATTGGGTAGAGAAGAACTAGTCACCTTTGTCAATTTGGTGGAAGCTATCATAGGTGTGGAATAAGGCTTGGAGTTATGCATGTTATGTCGCTATAGAAGATCCTAAAAATACCAATGTTGAGAAAGTACTAGACCGTCAGACTTGTAATGAAGTTAAAGTCCAAGAAAATAATGTAACTGTCTAAGATCATGTATAGGAAATTCACGTTGTAAAGATGTCACAACCCGTTAAAGCATGGCATTGCCAGATCTTGTTAAGACAATATCATTGACATAGACCAAAAGAAAAACAATATCATGGCCATTTTTTAATATAAACAAGCCTTGGAAGCCACAAAATTTAACGTGAAAAGAAATTGAGTGAGTCTAGCAAACCAAGCATGGGGCATTTGTTTAAGCCCATATATGGATCGGTGAAGTTTACAGACATAATGAGGATACTAGGGATGAACATAACCCTATGGCTGAGCCATATAGAGATCTTCAGTGAGATGGCCATGTAAAAATGCATTTGAGACATCTAATTGACATAGTGGCCATTTATTCATGGTTGCAAGAGCTAGAATGACCCGAATTGTAGTGGCCTTAACAACAAGACTGAACGTCTCTTAATAATCAACACTAGGCATTTAAGTGAAGCCCTTAGCAACAAGACGGGCTTTGTAGTGATCAATGCTACCATCGAGTCTTCTCTTGATATGAAAAATCCATTTATTTACAATAACATTGGTATGAGGAGGTGGTGGTACCAATGTCCATATATTTGTTTGTTTGAATGCATCTATTTCCTTGTCCATGGAATGCTTCCACTCATTATAACAAATAGCATCTTTGAAGTGATGTGGTTCATAAGCTAAGAAATTAAGGTTAATAGAGGTGGTATGTGCTTGTCTTTTGGACATTATTGTAGGATGTAAGAGCATGAGGTGGGTTCAGTGAGGAGAAGGAGAGGACGTGATATGGGGATTAGGTTGGGAATCATATCGGGTTAGGTCCACTACTAGATTAAGTTCGACTGAATTAGGAGATGAGGATTGGTGGGAAGATATGGACAAAGAAGTGTGATCAGGTGGGTTTATGGGGTGTACAATTGGTGGGTTTGTTGAGTGGTGATAAGGTGAGGTTACGGGTGAGTGTGGTATGTTGTCAGGTGGTGAAGATAATGGTTAAAATGGGATAATGGGAAGAGATTTGGATGAGGTAGAAAGTTGGTTAGGTAAAGTCCTAGATGAAGTAGAATTGAGAGATGGAGATGACAACAAAGAGTGGGAAATTGGGGATGTACCTGCATGGGAGTCCAAAGTGATGGGAGTGTGGAATGTGAGCCATGGGACTTCGGTAGGTGTAGATAAGTTGGACATGGTGGCTGAAGAAGAATTTTTAAAATGAAAAATTTGATTGTCAAAAATAGCATGTCGGACTATATAAATTCTATCATTTTCAATATCAAGACAATTATAGCCAGCATGTAAAGTTGAATGACCCAAATTAACATATTGCTTACTTCTAAATGCAAATTTGAACAGATTATAGGGTCTAAGATAGGGATAAATTGCACAACAAAATATGTGAGAATCCAAACACTTTGGAGATTGATTAAATAATTTTTGAAACGGTGAATTTTAATTTAAAATTGGAGTGGGCGTGGCATTAATTGAATGGACTACACAATTAAAAGCATATGACCAAAAATGAAAAGGAACATTAGCATAAGCAGGTAATGTTAAACCGATGTCAACTATATGCCTTATTTTATGCTTAGACAGTCCATTTTGTTCATATGAGTAAGGGCATGCAATGCAATGGATAATACCTTTTTGTGTAAAATATTTGTGCAATTTTTAAAACTCACGACCCCAGTCTGAATGAAAAGACTTAATGGTGGCATTAAACTTACAAGCAATTAATGATTCAAATTCAAGAAAAATAAAGTAGACATCAATTTTATTCTTGAGAAAACAAATCCATGTGAACTTGGTGAAAACATCAACAAATAAAACAAAATATCGAAAACCTTTACAAGATGTAACTAGGGAAGGTCCCCAGACATCAGAGTGAACAATTTGAAAAGGTGCAGTAGAATAATGATCTATTGAAGCAAAAGGTAATTTTGATAATTTTCCTAAATGATAGGAAGAACAACTAGAAAAACTAGAATCTAAAACTGGTAAATTATTTTTTTTAATGATATGAGATACAGTCTGTTGGTGTGGGTGCCTAAGTCTTGCATGCCAATCATCAAAAGAATACATGTCAAAATGAAAAGCTTGTGGAGAAGGAGGTGGTGGCATCATTTGAAGCCCATTATCACTCCGACCTCGCAATAGGGTTGCCCTAGTTTCTTGATCCTTGATTAAAAAATGGGTTGGCCAAAAGTCAAAATAATAATGGTTGTCAGTGGTAAAATTTTGAACTGTAAGTAAGGATTTGGTGATCTTAGGAGCATGAAGAACATCTCTAAGTAAAAAATTACCATTTGAAAATAATGAGTGATGAAAAGCATTACTAGTATTTGTGATGGGAAAAGATTGTCCATTACCAACAAGTACATGATCCGAGCCAGTATAAGGTGTGGGAGCACTGATTAAATTTCGATTAGCAGTCATATGATTGGTGGCCCCAGTGTCTGGATACCATGAATTGGTAGTAGCAATTGCATAACATACCGGAGGATTCTCGAGAGTGTAAGAAGAACCAGGCACGTTTTATATAGCAATATTAGCTTGAACGTTTGAGAAAGATGGATGAGGTTCATATCTTCTTTTGCAGTGGTCAGCAATGTGGTTGTGAAAACCATAAATTTTACAAGAAATCTTCCCACGTCGCTGCTACCCAGAGAAAGGCTGAAACTTAAGGTTAGCCATTTATGATGGTCGGTATGAATTTTATGGAGAAGGTGGGTAGAAAGTGGTAGGTCTGTTTGGTGTTTGGAATTGGCAAGTAACCATATGAGCAGTAGGTGGTTCTTAAATGTTGCAAATCAAAATTTCATGGGCGATAAGTTGTCCATGAAGTTCTTGAAAGGTAACTGGCAATGGTCTTTGATTAAGAGAAGTAATAATGCTATGAAAATTAGAACCCAAATTTCGATAGATTATTACATTGAATTCTGCATTTGAAAGAGGTCGACCGGCAGCAGCCAGTTCATCAGCCAAGGACTTTGCTTTTTTAAGGTATTGAGAGATTGATAAATCATTCTTCTTTAGTTCTTGTAGTTCTATATAGATTTATAACTATTGATTTTAAGATACAGAACCAAAAGCACTTGCTGGTGCTTGCCAAGCAGTGAAAGATGAAGTCATGCCAATAACATAAGGAAATACCTCCTCAGATAGAGAAGAAAAGATCCATAATAACAAAAGTTGATCTTGTTCATACCATCAACAAAGGCAGGATTGGGATTGTTAGGATTGGCTGCATTTGTAGATGATAAGGTGGGTGGTGGTGCAGGAGTTGATCCATCAATGAAACCATTCAATTTATGATAAATAAGGAGAGGTTGGAAATGAGTTTTCTAGGTAAGATAATTTCTTGATGTTAGTTTAATGGAGAGGGAGTTGTTTGTGGTAGAAGATGTAGGTAGAGAAGAAGTAGTGGGAATGATTTGTCCAGCCATTATTTAGGCTCTGATACCATGTAAATATTTGGTATTAATTGTATTGTATTGTATGAATAAATAACGAGTACAACAGTAGTGCAATTATATATCCATGCACATGATGACCGTATGGTACAAGGAACCAAATAATACAAAGAAATTATAAGTGATGAGACCATAGAAACTACAAGTGGTTGCAAGAGATATACAGGTACAAAAAGAGTATCTCATCATAAACAAATACTTTAAATTCAAGTCAAGGTCACATTAAATTAGTTATTATGAGACTTTGATTACTTTTATGATTTCATTTGAATCGAATTAAATTAATCAAAATTTAATAAACTCTAAATACCAATTTGAAAAAAAAAATTCAATGGTCAACTTCCCATATATATGGTTAATGTTTCCCATTGCAAAAAATTTAAAATATATATATATATATATATATATATATTAATAATAGACCCCTAATTTATTTTGTAATACTTATGAAGATTAGATGTTATAGTTTATGACTAACTATATAAAAACTCACTTAAAATTTCGAATTTGTATGGTTACCCGACATCGAATGTCATTATATTAAAAAATTCAAATAGTACTATAAAACTATGAATTTTTTTCTGTAGTGCATAGGGGATACTCATGTATGGTTTTCAGTTTAGATTGCTGGCACTTGAAAGATTCCCTAAATATCAAATTTAAGAGACAATTAATCCCATGTGGAGAGAATGTTGCACACATCGATTGCAGGTGTAAGAATTGAAATTTAACGGTTAGCAAATATTAATTACGACAAATGATGCAATATCCAGGCCTCACAAATATGCCTACCCTTCATTTAATGTACATATCTTTTTTCAACCAAAAAAAAATGTACATATTTTTTCTTTTTTTTTTCTATATTCTTTTCCACCTTGAAAAAATATCATTCTTAAAACACATGAATTAAATTGAATCAATATATAAGATAATAAGATAATTTATGAATTGATTAATCAGTGCTAAAAAGGAAAATAATCTACCAAGCAGGAAGAAATTAAATAGCATACGCCTATAATATATAACGTTGAATTTTAATTTGAAAAACTCTACCCTTACGCTTACCCCCCAAACAAGCAGGCAAGGCATTTAAACTCCATTTCCATTTTCATACACAACGTTACATTTCAGCATTTGCATCCATGCCTGTGCCACATTAAAGCAAAGATACGCGAATATCTTCTGCATGCTTTACTTTTAATCGGGAAAAATTTAGAAAGATTGACAAGCAGATGTGGAACTCTTTATAGCTATATATATATATATATATATATATGCTAGCTCCCTGCAAATTAAGTCATGAGCCTGCAATACTCTAATGTTCTGCTCGTGAATCAACCATGAAACTAGCTTTTGCAGAACCAATTAAAAGCTTATTTCTACCGGAAATGGGAAAAAAAAAATACAAAGGTTGCTCAATTTATGCTCTGTGCCACTAATGTGATTGGCTGTAGCTTATGACCTTGCTTTTTTATTTTTTTTCCAAATGACTTGTATCTAGCGATTTAATGAAGCTCATCTTGTCAACTAGGTCGTGTTGTGCATGCATTTGACATTTAATCAAGTACAAACAAATTAACCAAACCAATTAATTAATTTAAGATCCACCACGTAGATTTTTGGTGCAATCACATTGTACTCAACTTGAGGTTGGCCGGAACAATAGAAGACTACCCACTGTTTGCTAGCTAAGGAAGGTGAAAAACATGAGAAGAAATTGTTGAGTACGATGAAAATTTGATAGTTAACTAACGAAGTAATTAATAAATCAAGATTTCGATGTACATTAATCAGAAGCCTGGAATAGTGTATATATTTTAATGCAGAAGCCTTTGTTATATGTAATCTTATATATATATATCGACGGGAAGAGCTAGAACCCTAGGCTTTATCACATACCCTTTTGAGTTCTTCATTACCCTACCTCATGAAAACTTTCTAGATGATATAACTAAGAATATACCCTCAAGGATCAAGCAGAGATAGCCAGTCAGGAAGAGACACAGAGATTAGAGATTACAAGAAAATAGCAAAATTGATATATATGTTTCAGTTGTGTGAAGGTGGGTGCGTCTTTGGTGGTGAGTAATCCAAGTTGAAACCTGGATGCTTCTCTCCACGTTTATTATGAGGCACACGCCAAGGAACTGAAACTAGAGACCCTTTTTGAACAGCATCTGGCGATGATTTTCTTGCAGCGCGCTCTTCTCCCATGATTAGCTTCTCCTTGGCCTTGGAATCTTGCAGCTGATGATCAGTACTCTTGGTGATGCCATCTTCCTTTGTCACTTCAGCTGGTTTACCTGATGGGGAAGACTTCACATTTTCAGCAACCGAAATCTTTTTCTCATCGTTCTGCACAAAACTCATAAATATGAGATTGCTTGATCACTCTAATAGAATCAAAAGTTTTTTAAAATACATAGAAAGAAGAAAAAAAAAAGAAGAAGAAGAAAGAGCTGTAAGATCTCAGTTCTCAGTGCAATTTCACCAACCTGGTTTGAAATGCGAAATTCTTTGTCGAGGTTCTTGTTATGAGTAGCAGGAAGAGGTCTGGCATTACATGCATGCAAAGAAAGGCATAAAAGAAAAAGAAGAAGACAAGATGTGATTGACATATTATGAGAAACACAGGACTAAGCAGACTATTTGGCAATGGTGCACTTGAGAGTACGTAGTGGCAGATATAGCAACAGAAAAATTCTCAATTTTTTTGAGGATGCGTATGGTAGTAGTAGTAGCTAATAGTGCCAACGCTGGTAGCTAGAGTAGCGGTATATAGAGGAGATATTTGTAGTAAGAGCATTAATTGCAAGCGTATCAGGAGATTAAAGAGTCTCTCTTTGCAGAACATGTAAATGTATGGGCGAGGATGATATGGGTGGCTTCTTTTGTCCCTTCTTCTTCCAAAAATTTTCTAATCAGTTGGTCCCAAGATATCGAACCGCGCCAGGAAGAAAGAGAAGCCGCTTTGAGATTAATTTCGGATCTATTTATGAAAGAATTTAAAAAAAAAAATCTAAATTTTTCTAATTTCATATCAAGATTTTTGTAAACTTTTAATTCAAACGAGATATTTTCTATTTAAAATATTAGTATGAATAAATAAACAAATGAGTTGTCTCGTTTTCTAAACCGAGGAACTCTATTCTTTTTGTATTGGTATTGAACATTCACCACTTGCATAGTTTGTGCTTCCTTGTTTCTTGCCCTTACTTGCCTTTTCACCTTGAAAATATTAACAATTTGATCAAATTAGAGACCCTTTTGCATCTTGGTCATAACCTTGTTTAAAAATAATAACAATAAGACAAAAAGGAGATGTGAAGACCCATGAAGCTGTTCAGTGTATTATTATATTTTACAATTTAAACATGTTTGACTTAAAACTATTCTTGCTATCTTTAACTATTTACCAATCCTTATGTATATGTTTAAATTGCTTTTCTGCTTTTAATGAATTATCTGATATAACAAAAATGGAAAGTTGAAAGCCACACTTAATTTTCTCATTTAAGAAATGGGATTTCAATTATTTTTTAAAATATAAATTTATTATTATTATTATTATTGATATTAAAAGACATATCACGTCAATATTTATCATGTCTATGCTAGTTGAATTTTATATGCCAACTTGAATTATATTTCAAACTTGCATGAAAATGTATGGTTAATTATTTTCTTTTATAGCAAAACAAATATTATTTTTTAAATAGATAATCACTTATTTTAAATTTTCAATTATTTTTTTTATCTAGAAGTACATGTGATTACATAAAGAGAATTCTAATCTATGTTTTTTAGTTGATTTTTTTTTTACATCTGATTTTGGCATTTGAACCTAATAATATTTTTAGAGAATTTTTTAATATAATATTTATAAAAATTAGGATTATGTAAAAATTCAAACCAGATAAATTCATGAAAAATATAAAAAATTTTAATATATGTTTTTTATATATACAACTTGAATCCGTAAGGACCGTAACAACAGAATTCAAGCACCTTAGCATGGTTGAATTTTTTGTTTTCTCTTTTTAAATGTTAATTTCTCATATGGTTGACAAACATACGACAAACGAAATCGACTGGTCATGATTGTTGCGTGACAGCCACACAATCAGGCAGACACACATGGACCCTACGATTGAGGAGAAAGATGGTAGGGACCATGGAAAGGTAAAGAGGAGACAATAGCTCATGGGCCGCCTCTTATATGTTCCTGTCCGAAGGTACACCTAGGAGTGCCCTAACCGTCAAAACCGGCCATTTCCGACACGTGGCAAACGCCCATGTGATTCATTCGTTCATCCAAATCTACTTGGGCTTTGTCTGGCCGCAAATACCCATGTTCTTGTTCGTATTATATCATTCCTTGTGGTCCACTGGTTCCGTCCAACCCACCTAAAAAGGAGATCACTCTTTTTAGACTGTTTTTGACATTTTCCCAGATCCAACAATATTGAAATTTTTTTGCATTAATGAATAATTAATCAAAGAATAAAATTTGAATGATGAAATATAAACACTAAATTCAGATTTACTAATAATGATTTATTTGATTAAGTAGCTGCAGTGAATGATTAGAGAACTGCTGACAATGACGAGATAATTTCAAAATTATTAAAGAAATTCAAAGATAAAAATAAGAAATTCGTTAATTATAAGCATTAATTTTTTTTTAATTTGAACAGGACATTAGAACTGAATTGAAGTACAAAATGAAAAATTTCCCTTACAAAAAGGGAAATATTGAAAGACAATAAGCATGAAACAGCCTAACTTGTTGGTAGATATGTTTTTGGATGTTGGTTTAATAAGATGGGGTCATGTGCACAGGCAGTGAAGTGTCTGATGCTGGATACGATCGATGGCCAAAGTGAGGAAATTTTGGGATCCACGTTGGCAATCAGCTGAACTCGGTGTGTTTTACGAAAGTCGAGCTGTCTCGGTCGAGCAGTCCCTTTGTCTCCACGGCATCATACCTCAATCTTCGCATTTTCGACTTATGTTAAAGCGCAGCGATCCAGTTTCAGGTTGTGTGCTAAGAATAAGAGTTGGATGCGGACGCCCCTGCATGTGAGATGCTCAATGGTCTGGTCTGAAATGGAATGCTCACACGAATTTTGCTTATGCATTTCTTTTCTAAAAATAAAAGACATTTTAGGTCATCGAGTAATTTTATCGGTTAAACATCAACGAATGTTGCAACTTTAATGTGTCCCATTACAATCAAATCCCAACAAAAAGGTTGGCATGACGAGGTAGTAGAAAAATGGCCGAACTTGCACTTATATCAGTTTCGATTTAATTGATAAAAAAAATTGCTCTCTCTTCCTATTTTACATACCTCACTATTCACACAAGGGGAAAATTTCCCACTAATCTTTCAATTTTATGGTTGCACAAATACAAGGAACTAACGCACAGGAACCCACCAGTAACGGGGAAGAAAACGGGGCTAACCAACTCATGGTCACATGGTCAACGGAAAATACCACATTTGCAGAATAAAAATGAAAAAAAAAATGCAGCGGTATACATGCTTAAAACTCTTAATGCATACAAAAACTCGTATAAATTATATTACTCTTCCCTGCTCTCTACATTACGAGGTGGGAAATATAAAAATCATTTAGTAGGGAAATGCTATTTATCACACTTGATCAACATGAAAATTATTTAGTAGTTGTCATTCACTTTGAAGGAAACAATATATACAATGTAAAACTATACATGAAAGGGAAAGGGAAGATAGCAGAATCATTGGCGATATAAAGATGGCCAATTAATGGGTGGCGGCAGCATCTCCTACCCAAATGTGTTCTCTCCGCTATATGTAACATAAAGAAATCCATCATTATCCTTCTTTTCATCATATATGGTAGACATAAGTGCCCCTGCAATATATCACAACCAAGTTATCACTTCATCAATGTCGTGATTTTTTATATGCAGAAAACCAGAATTTTATTTGCTACATGGTGATACACTCAACAAAATATATAATTGGACTGCATGCTGACCAAAACTTTGTTGGAGAATTTCAACTGCTTTTAAAAGTTGTGCACATATCAGTGTGAATAGATTACAGAAATGCGCATAATTGAGTGGATCAATATGATCAAATATAAGAGAAGAGAAGAACAGGGAACAACTAAAAGCAAAAAATAATATGCTGAGTGCTAGAAAATTGGCCTATGTAGTACAAATGCAAACACACTGAGAAAGAGAGATTTGTACCCGTTGGTGGGAGGACATTGTCCACAAATATGAAGATGGCCTTTTCTGCACTCAATTTAATCCTCTTCCGGATCACGTAGACAAACTGACCCACTGTCAGATCAGCTGGGACAAGATATCTGTAAAAATTAAATCACAGTCAAATTAACGAGAAAAAGAAAAAACACTACGCAAACAGTGAAAATTGAACAGACCCCTGGCTACTTCCAGAAAAGCACATAGAATGAATGCAGCAGAAAATTGATTCTTACTTTTTCTTGTCAATGTTAGGAATATCACTTCTCTCTGCCTTTTCCACAATCACCTACAGAACAAAATTTCAGAAAAAAAAAAAAGGGAAAACAGAGGTATGAATGATGTAAGCTAATTGGAATATCGTACAAAAGCATGCAGCAGCCTCTCTAATACTGCTTTTAACAGCTATAACAATCTTGCAGGAAACAGTTGTTATACATGAGCAATCAATGTCAACTTATGGGCAAAGGATTGGTGATCAGCTACAATTAAATCAAATTTGACATCAAATATATAACATCAAGCTAATAAACTTTAGCACACGAAGCAGTCATCAAAATTTCAACGAAACGATAATTCAAATAACAGACCAAGCAAATAAGCAATCGACTCTCACCGGAACTCTATCTGGGTATTTCTCCCTAATTCTGGCAGCCTCAGCCCGCCTCTTCTCTGCAGAGCAGCGTAATTTTACAATGAGAAGCAAATTTAAAAAAAAATAAAAGAAAAAAGGAAACTAGGGTTACTCTATAAATTGCACAAGTAAAATCGTACCAAAATCATGCTCTAACTTGAAGCCACTCTTTGTCATTTTCGTTCAAACTCCTGCACAAGATCAACAAAATTAAACAGAAAGCTTCCTATATTAATTATTTAATTATTCTGAAATCAAACAGAGTATGCAGACAAGAAGCCGAAAGCACCGAACGAACCGATGGGATAGAAAAATTAGGGATAGAGACGAGTTTTATCAGAATTCAAGCGACGAAGATGCGTGTGAGGTTTTAAATAGTGTTCCGGATTCCTCTGCGAGTTCCTATAGTAAAAAACCACCAATCAAATCTCGCCACGTTAACATAAGCTTCGGCCCAGATTTCTCCGGTCCACTATATAAAATGTAATTGGACTAAAAGTTGGTGGCTTGCATGATTCAGAACTGGGCCTTCTTTTTGCCAATTATTGTTTTCAGAGCTCATCGTTGAGTAAAATGATCTTAAGATCTGGCGGTCGGGTCAACTAAGATAATGTTAGATAAAAAAGGAAATTACTTACAATTATATTCGATAAAAATTATTTTCGCTTAAATGATATTTTAATTTTAAATTTTAATATTTATAGTCGTATTAAATTAATTATTTAAATTTTTTATTACTGATATAATTCTATTAAGTCAAGTTTGAAAAAGATTTTAAACATGAATGGTTAAAAAAAGATAATTATATGGAAGAAGTTGGCACTTGCTAGCAGCAAGAAACAACAAAATTGATAGGCAACTCACGTCTAAATCTAATCTTTAATTGCAAATGCATGCATGTACATGCCTCAATTTCCTAGTTTCTAATTGCCTTTTTTTTTAATCGAGTGGCTACAGGCAAGCAACTTATTGATGGAGTGATCTATAATCATAGATGTTGTCAATTAGCCTTGTGTAATAGATTATATTCTAATTAATTATGTCCATGTGTACTCCAATAGATGGCGTAGTAGCAGGAAAACAAAGCACATAATTTATAAGCTTTGTGAGAGGGTGGTGGTTAATATATAGTTTTTTTTAATGTAATACTTGACTTTCATTTCATGTCTACTGTAATCATAAGAAACCATGAAAATATAATAATGAACAAGAACAATAATAGTGAAGTTGTTGTCCATGTAAAAAGCGGTCAGGTCCTTTTAAGAATGCTTTAGCTTCGGCTTGGTTATATGTGGGCGGGTTATAGAGTAGGCAATTTTATAATTATTTTTTTTCCTCTTTTGTGCTTGTGGTGCTTGACGTATGGGTTGTCTTGAGAATAGAGAAAAGAACTTGTTATGACAAATCTCTTTTAGCCAACAAAGAAACCAAAAAGGAAAAATAAAAAATTTGAAAATTTTGAATAGAAAACGAAAACGAGGGAAGAAGGCAAGCAAAGTTAGGGTCGCTTTACACTTCGTTCATATGAGGGAGGAAGGGGCGAAAGAGGAGGAGGAGAAGTGCTGTAACTGTTAGCCCCCTTCACATGGGGTTGAAAGGATAAGCAAAAGCCTTCTTCCTGACATGTCCAAATCATGGTTTCCCTAAACAATTCATGACAGACCTAAGCATGTCCCCCCTCTTCCTCCTCTTAGTTCCCACACCGTTACCCAATATTTCAATATTGTCTACACAAACTGAACTACCCACTTCTTCCATTTCCCATAATGCCCCTTTTAGGGTTTCAATTCTTGTCTCCTTTTATAGAGTAATTATGTCCAATTCCATCATCATTCATTCATTGGGAACTACTGGGTTGGAGAAGTGAAAGTGACACTACATTTGCTCTGTGTATATTTACAGAGTTAGAGTGAAACCCATCTTTTTATTTTTATTTTTTCATCCTTTGAACTGCAGTACCAAACCATTCCTACACCTAATAGATTCATGAGAAAAGAAAATTAACAATATTGAATTGAAACATAATGTTGTCTGTTGAAAGCAACAAATATAGGCCAGTGGCTATCTGCTATATCTACCCCATAAATTGCTTGCTTTCTTCATTATATGATTTGATTGATGGTAACATATTGCCTAAACATTAGTTAGTCTTCTTGTCTGAGTGACTACACAAAAACTCTTGGATTTCTTCCACCATCAGCTGGATTCTTAATATTTTCGATCTCTCATTTACATATACTGCTACTACTAGTACACTCTCAGTTAAACTAGCTACGATGCAATTTAGTCAGACGACATTAATATTTTTACCTAATTACATGTGTTACAACATATAAACCAAATAACAATTTTGAACATCTTTTTCTCCATATACAAGATTTAAATTTAAAATTTTACTTAAAAAAATTAATTTTTTTATAACTAATAAATACCAATAACTATATTTAAATTATATATAAGGTGACACTTAAAAGAGAAAAACTATTGAATAGAACCATGATTGCAACTCAATAAACCTAATTGGTGAATTTTAATTTTATATGTAAATTTTTTTTGTCCGATAAAGCAATAATGTGGGTAGTCATTTTTTCAAACTGTTTTTTATCCAATATATTATAATATAAATAGTTTGTTATTTCACGTTACATGTTCAATTGAAATTATTGTGTTATGTTACAATTTCTTCTTAAAAGAGGGGTGTTTAAGTAATTTAATGAAGCGACTTGCAATCAATTTGAAATTGTTTCGGACTTTGTTTAATTGCATCTCCTCTATGTTCATTTTCTTTCATATATTTTTTTTCTTTGTTTAATGTATCTACTAAATGATGAATTTGTTCTTTATTATAAGCAAGACAGCGGCTAATAGGTGTATTGTTTAGTGCAATTTGCAAAAGGGAGGTGATTTTGTTTTCTTTATACATATTGAAAACAAAAATGCCCATATCGAGAATGCTCAAAATATCTTTATATGCGTGGGCACTATTCGTACATGCCCCATATGCGAATGTTATTTGGTTTTTATCATGGTTGGAACTTGGATGTTTGACAAATGAAGGTTTTAGTCGACTCATGTTTCTTTTATTTATTTCAGAGGGATGCTTTCTTGGAATGTAATGGTTTAAATCTTGACATATTGTAATGCAATACTATTATTTAATGGCCGAAATTTATTATTTCAATGAAAATTAATTCGTTTTATGAGAGTTAAAACTATTTTTTTCTCAAATATTTGTAAAAAATATTTTATATCAAAATTATTAAAAATACCAAGTAATGCTAACGTTGTGATTAAACAAATTAAAAAGCAAAAAATGCTTTAAAAAATTTGTTAACAACAATTATTTAAAAATGTTTTGACCAGTCGTGACTTAAAATCACAATAATATATATTTTTTGGATTAACTTACACATCAACATAGATTGATGCAAAATTATTTTACAATTGGCACGATAACACAAATCATTCTTGTGGTAGAGTAAAATTATTATATTTATAATATTATGAAATTGAACTCATAAATTTTTTAATGTCTTAAAATAAAATATTTACTGTTGAAGTGACATAATTCTTTTTAAAATATTAATAGACAAAGATATAAATTTTTATTATTCGTCAAAAAATACCATTTTATTACCCAATCTTTAATAATTTTACCAAATATACCTTCTAAAACTAAAAAGAAAGATAAATCATATTGTTGCACTATTATGCAATCATTATTGCGATGCCCTGTTATTTAAAAAAAAAAAATATTTTATTCATTAAAAATTAATAATACATCTTGATGAACATGAATAAATTACAATAAAAAAGTATCGAAAAAAATTCTTATTGAAGATTTAAAATCGTTCGTCGTTATTCTTTAATCACGTTGACAAAATTATTTTAATTTACAACTCGACAATTTGTTCAATAATTTTTATGCTTCACTACATGACGTTTATTAGTCATAATTTGACTCTATGGTATTTAATTGAGTTTGATTGCAAAAATATTAACAAAAATTTCATAATAAAAAGAACTATTAACTTTATAGAGGAGTATCACCAAATTTTCATAAAATGATTAATAACTTAATGAATGAAAAATAAAAAAATTAAAATGAGACAAACAAATTAAATATATGTATTTATTAAATGAAAGTATAAAATATAATAAAAATAATAATAAGAGACCCATTGATCTAAAAGATGATTTACGATTGTCAAAAATAAAAATATTTGATAAAGAAATTTAAAGAAAAAAGAGAGGGGCAATGCCTTGTTATTGACAATATCACTTAAATGAAATTTATTTTGTTAATAAAAAATATGTATGACTTAAATATTAGTAAATTGCACAATATAAGCACTTTAATTTTAAAATACTATTAAAATAAAGGTATAACTTAATTACTTTTTTCGTGACAAAGTAAATATAAATTTAAATATTCATTTATTGAAAATAAATTTAAAAATTTTCAACCAATTTAAATGGATAGAATTTCACTTTTTAAGTTTAAATTTATTTTTTATTTTAAGTGGTGTTAAAAATTAATTATTTTTAAGTCATAATTTTTTTTTTTTAACAATAATTTTCAAGAGTGAGAGGGAACCTCTACCTCTAAATGAAACTGATTTCGTGGTTGGAACTAATCAATTCTAAGTTGGTAGCTCAATATTTAAATTGTTCCTAAAATTTAAACCTATATTTTTAAGAATTTTAAATATCTCCTTAACCACTTGAATAAGGTGGTGGGATAGTCATAAAAATTTGTTATTCAAATCCTAACATTCACTTATAAATACAAAATTATTAGGAAAACAAAAAAAAAAATCCAATTTTATAGCGAATGGCGCACAGCTATCATGTTTTTTAAGGAAGAAATTTATATAAACAGTGGCTGATGAATTATGAATAGACTGTAACTCGTGCTAATTACTATTTTCAAACTTACTTTTACTTTTGTTTTTACGGGGCACTAGAAAGTGACAGTTCATCCGACCAAACCAAAGCCATTGGTCAAGAACACCTAACTGCTGATTTCCCTTTTCCTTTTAATTTTTTTCAGACAAAAATATAAGCAACTGTAGAGTAGATCATAGCCATTCGCTTTCAACCCCAACAACATATCTCAACCGTTGAATCAGTCTCGATATTTTCAAAACTACTAAAAGCCTCCCTCATTATCGCCAGTCGTCAGATTCAGTTTCGAAATCCAGGCCAGCAGGACCTGTTTCTGATGTAATGACTATACTACCCTTGAATTTACCTGAGCTATTAAAAGGAAAAATAAAAAATGGGCTGGAATAGTGGAAAATCTGGGAGGGGTTTTTAGGAAATTTAGTTACGATTATAAAAACAATCTCACACGGATTAACTTTTCTCTGTCTCGTTGGTCTCTGTAAAAGAAAAATAATTAACAAAGTACTTCTCAGAACGACCGGCCCACGTGCTTCTGTGGAGCGTAGCAAATATAAACCAGCAAGCAGCTCTTGTTTAAATCATTGATTTCTATGGCTTATATGCATAATTTTATTTGGATAATATTACAATAATTGGTAAATTTTTTTTAATAATTAATATTTATAATAAAAGAATATATAATTTAAATTTTAATAAATTGTGAAATAGAAAATTATTGTTTTAAATTAAGATTATTTTTTTAAATTGAGTAAAAATAAATTTCATAAATAAATAATAATAAAATTTAAATTATATATTTAAAAATATTTTTAAAAAATAATAATTACTTGAAAATTTCATTACTGATTCTTCACAACTAATTTGATTTAACCATATATACTGTGATTTGAATTGGAATTCAGTTAAAAAATATTTAAATTACATAGGTTTAACCGGTGATTTGGTGAAGATAAATGAACAGATCAAAGGGGTGGTTGGAGGAACGCGCTTCGAAAGTGAGAGTGGGATAGGTTGAGTAAAAAGAAGCCCTACCAGGGGACTACTACGTCTACATAGACAGAGAAAAGCCACATAAAAAAATTAAAAAAACGTATAAATAAATAAAAAAAGAAATTAAAAGGGAAAAAATATGAGAGAGAGAAAAAGAAAGAAAGAAAAGAAGGAGGAGAAGAAGAAGAGAGTAGAGAGGATTGAAGGGCGCTTTACCACTTTTATATGTTGCACGCATCCATAGCAGAGAACAGAAGGAAGAGAAGAGAAGACAGAGTACTAAAAAAAACCAGAAGTGAAAAAGAAAAACAAGTGAAAAACCTACCAAAACACAACACAATCAACAACATAAAAGATGGTTACAAAAGGACTTCTTTTTCATTGATACTGTTCTGTGTGTACAACAAATTTGATAGAAAAAGAAGAAGAAGAAGAAGCTGTGGTCTCTCTGTATGCTCTAAAATGGTTTCTTCCTGACTTCTGCATGCATTTATCAAACTTTCTCTTCTAAAAAAAAATTCTAATCTCGTTTTCCAATTATAGTTTCTTATTTCTTGTCTTGTAAGTGAAAAAGAAAAGGAAGAAACTTTTGGGTGTTGTGTTTTTTTTTTTTTTTTTGGAAACTGGAGAGTTTTTGGTTCTTGATTCTGTGCGTTTTTTGTTTCTTCTTCTTGATTTTCCTAGATGAAGGTCATGCCCCTGCCCTATGAGGATTTTCAAGGGAAGGGGGTGCTAGATTACTCTTCTTCTTCTATTTCTTTTTCTTCTTCTTCTCTAGATTCGTTGCCTCAATTATTATTACCACCGCAAAATCATCAACAGAAGTGGCAAGGCAGCAACGCCAAAGAGAATTGCTGCTATGTGGGCAGTGAGCCCACATCTGTGCTTGATGCTAGAAGAAGTCCGAGCTCCAGCTCTCCAGCATCTTCCTCAACGCTCTTCTTCACAAGGTGGAGCTAGCAGCGGCGGCGCCTCCACCGAAACCACCCCAACAGGTGTGGCAGATGCAGCAGTTTCTGGCGATCTTTCTGTAGATGCAAGTACTGAAAAATGTGGGCAACAACTTGGAATGGAGGACTGGGAGGGCGTGTTGCCTGGTTCTCCTAGTCAAGAACAAGAACAAGAACAGTCTATTTTGACGCTAATTATGGGTGACATTGAGGACCCATCCGTAGGATTGAACAAGCTCTTACAAGGTGGAAGTGGGTCTCATGATATGGAGTTCAATGCAGGTTTTGGTGTAGTAGATCAAGGTTTCGGGTTTGAACCCATGAGTGGTGCCAACTTGGTGAACAGCATTGACCCAGCAACTTCTTCAGAGTTTCCTCTTCTCAGCCACAATGCAAGAATTGGTTCAGTTCTGAACCAGAGCCAGAACCCAAATCCGGTTCTTTCTACTTCAGCGGGTAATAATCTCTTGCCAGGTGTGTTTCAGCATCAACAACCACCACCTCCAATTGAAGCTACAGAGGAGAAGCCGCAGATTTTTAATCCGCAGATGATAAGCAACCAAAATCAAGCTCATTTTGGCCAGAATCCATCTATTTTCTTGCCATTGACATACGCACAACTGCAAGAGCATCATCTTTTATCGCCACCACCACCAAAGCGGCTCAATTCTGGTCCAGTTGGAACTAACTTTCAGGTTCAAAAACTTCCCTTTCCTGATTCAAGGCCAGAGATATTTCTCCAGCGGCAGCAACAGTACCATCAGCTTCAAATGCCACAACAGCAGCGACCAGCAATGATGAAGCAAAAAATTATGACCGAAGAATTGGCGGCCCAACAGCTTCAGCAGGCAATTATAAACCCAATATGCCAAGCAGCAGAGCTGATCGAAACCGGCAATCCGGTACTCGCCCAAGGGATATTGGCGCGGCTCAATCACCAGCTCTCTCTGTCGATCGGTAAGCCTCATATAAGGGCTGCTTTTTACTTCAAGGAAGCTTTGCAATTACTTCTTCAAATGAACAACGCAGCAAACCCGTCTTCTATTTCAGCTTCTAGTCTCATTTTCAAGATTGGTGCTTTCAAGTCTTTCTCTGAGATTTCTCCGGTCCTTCAGTTCTCTAATTTTACTTGTAATCAAGCTATTCTTGAGGCCTGCGAGGGTTCTGGCAGAATTCATATTATTGATTTTGATATTGGCTTTGGTGGCCAATGGGCTTCTCTAATGCAAGAACTAGCTTTGAGGAATGGTCCTGTCCCTTCGCTAAAAATCACTGCTTTTGCATCTCCTTCTTTGCATGATGAATTTGAGCTTGGTTTTACGCAAGAAAATTTAAGGGTTTTTGCGAGTGAAGTCAATATGACATTTGAGCTTGAAATTTTAAGCCTTGAAGCCTTGAATTCTGGTTCTTGGTCAATGCCTATTCGTTCATCAGAGAAAGAAGTAATTGCTGTGAATCTTCCAATTGGACCCTTCTCTAATCATCCATCATCTCTTCCAGTGGTGCTTCGTTTTGTGAAGCAGCTGTCACCCAAAATTGTGGTCTCTTTGGACAGGGGCTGTGACCGAACTGACCTCCCATTTGCTCACCTGGTAAATCATTCAATTCAATCTTATTCAGGCCTCCTTGAATCACTGGAAGCTGTGAATATGAACCTAGATGCCCTGCAGAAGATTGAGAGATTCTTGGTGCAGCCAGCTATTGAAAAAATTGTATTGGGTCGCCACCGCCACCCCGATAGAACTCCTCCCTGGAGGAGTCTGTTCGTGCAATCCGGTTTTACTCCAATTCAATTCAGTAACTTTGCTGAGTCACAAGCCGATTGTTTGGTGCAGCGAACTCCAGCTAGGGGATTCCATGTTGAAAAGAAGCAATCTTCTCTAGTTCTTTGCTGGCAGCGAAAGGAGCTCATCTCAGCTTCAGCTTGGAGGTGCTGAGGAATGAGAATTTGGCATTTCAGATATTGGTTCTGTCAATTAGCCATAGTTGCCGAGGTTCCTCATAACTTACTGGTTAAATTTCTGATCTTTTTGAATTTTTGTGTCTTATGGCTCTCTTGTGCTAATTTCTATGCGCCTTAGGCCTTATTATTTTCAATCAAGAAAACCCAACATTCTAGTAATTTGGATCAATCACTATGTACAGTTCTTATTTACTGTCACTTTAGATAGAACTGTTATGGTGCTTTTCCTGTTCAAGATGATGACTGTCTCTTGTACACTTGACATCAATGGGAAAAACAAGTTGTGGAAATCAAAATTGACATTTCAAAACTAAGCCCCTTCCTCTTGCCTACTGCTATATTATTATTTTTTTTTTCTCAACTGCATATTTTAATGTAATTCATTAACTCTTTTTCCTCAAAATTAAGCACCCCTGTCAATGGTGTCCAAGCTTTGCTAGTATTCTTGCTGAGATTTGCAGGGTAAAGCGTTTATGCTTTCATAGCTTGGTTTAAGAAAGCGATGTGGAGTTAAAAAGTGTCCCAGTATTGCATTGTCTGCTGCAACTAGATACCGCAAGATGATTGTTGTCTCATGTGTGCCTCTTTTTAACTCAATTTTTATGTAATTAAAAGTGGTGTTAGTAAAATCAATCAGAAATACTTTTTCATTATGTGTTGCCTTGAAACCAGTTGGTTGAACATTCTTCTGCTTCACAACTTATAAAAAAAAGGAATAAACACAAAATGTTTGCTTTCTTTTTAGCTGGGACTTGTGCCAAGCTGATGGTTGCATGTATTGAACTACTTTTTGATTGCCATTTTGCGTACCTAGCTTCCTTGCGTTAACTCTAATCCATGTAAGAAAAAACAGCTATTAAATCTTGTAGCAATTCGATAAACCAAAATAGAAACAAAAAAACGCATTGGTGATATTGAAGTACAAAAATGACCATGGAATCCGTGTGTGACTGTTTTTTCTCGGAATTCCTGAAGATAACCTATTCTTCCAATGTTAAATGCACCAATACCAATTGGTTAAAATTGCCTTACCTTGAGATAAAAAATAATAGCAAAATGAATGATGCAGGGTCATGGAATTTTTCGGCATTGAAGGTCTTAATGGTAGGATGTTGGCCTAAATTCTCTTTAATAGATGCATTAATATTAACTTCATGTATGCATTATAAATTAGCAACCAAAATGTCCGTTAAGGTGGGTGCAACACATAATAAATTTAGTTAATTTATTAGCAAATGGGGCAAATTGTGCTATTTATGACCTTAAATGTTGTATCATTATATTTTATTTTTAAGTACGCCAACACTTGTGTTATTATACATTGAATCCACTATTATTTCATTAATATTATTTTTATAGCTTTATGTGATGAAATCACATGGGTCTACTATCATTAGACCCTTGAGTTTATTATTTTAAAATCTTTCTTTTTCAGCACCTTTGAAGCTCCTCATTTACACACAGGTTGTATAATTTAGACACTGATAATTTACATAATAATTTTTTTTAGTTATATAAAAATAAATTTTATAAATTAATAATAACACAACTTAAATTTCAACATTTCCAAATAGCCTTAAAAAGAACCGAACATTTAACTATTCTCTCACTTCCTATCCTCAATTATAATTTCGATTAAATAAGCTATTGTTGAAAACAACCATTTATAGAGGAGGCCATGTTGCGTATGATAGAGAAAGATAGATTTTTCTTTTTTCCTTCTATTTAAATTTTGGGTTTCAATTAAAAAAAAAAAAGTGCATAGTGATAAAACCAAAAACGTCGGCCCCAAGGACAACGAAATGTCAAAGAAGCTAGTTATCATTATTGTTATTAATGTTAATAATTATTGTTGTGGTATAGTATCATATTATATATGGTTTGGCTTTGGATAATCGGTATTTGTTAGAGGAGGAACCTGAGGCTGTGGTCCGAAGTTGAGAAAAGAGCGGTGGTCCAATTAACAAAAAGCATTGCCCCTTCACCTACATTCAGAGGATATCCTCATTATTTATTTATTTTTTTCCCTTCATTTATAGAAGAAGAAACCTAGAGCCCCCCTTTATTATTACTTTTTTAGTATTAATTTTTTTTTACACCAGCTTTTATATTTTTATTTTTTATTAAATCTTTATATTTACTAACATTAAATTTTCAATTTTTATTCTCGAACATTATGCCTAATTAAGTTTTTAATGTAATTGAATTTTCTTATCTAGTTAAACTGAGGTAAATTTCTATTAATAAAGAAATGCATATAATCTTTAAAAATATTTTTGAAAAATATGTAATTTAAATATACATGATAAATACTTTTATTTCTTTTGATTCAAAAATATTTTAGTTTGTCATTAGTATTTATATTCTTGATTAATAGTTTTGTGATTTCAATAATTTTTTTTTCATTAAAGCAACCAAAGTAAGAATATTGACAAATTAAATAATTATATGTTTTTTATTTAATTTACATGTTAGTCTTTTAGTTATAAATTATATAAAAGTAAATAATATTGTAAGTACTTTCACACTTGCTATTTGACAAAAAAATTAAAATATTTATATTTTAATTTTATGTATGAAATACTATAGCTTTAGAGTTGTATTGATTATAAAATATTTGATTGATAAAAAATTTATTTTAGTTAGTATTATTTTTATATATTGAAAATTTTATATTTTAATTAATGAAGAATTTAATGTATAAAGTCGTTATTTAGTATTCATATATGTATTTACACATGTAAAATTAAAAATCATTAGCTCAATCATTATTTAATTATAATAATTGATATATAATATATCAATCAACATTTAATTTTATTTATATAAATATATCAAAAGTTCAACGTATAAAAAAAATGTTTAATGTTTGTAAATAAATGTATAAATATTGAATGATAAAAAAAATAATTAAGGTGTCTCAGGATGAGTTTTTCCTTTAAAGAATGTGCAAGCAAATTTGCCATTAGAATGGTGTTTTTCAATTATCATTATTATTATTATTATTGCAAGGGGAAATGGAATTTTAAAGGTGTATATAATCAAATAAATTAATTATGGAGAGATTAAGTGTTTGGTTGACACTAAGATCACCGATAAATTTTAGCAACATAAACGTCGAAAGCTTAAAAAAGAAATGGAACTCATAATCTTAGTTTGAAAGCTTCAAAAGATTGTGCTTTTCCCTTTCGAAGGGTTCCAACAAGAAAAGGATTTCTATAGCTTCAGCATTGGAAAAGTTCAATTTTTTTTTTTCACACTATTCTACTTTTATGTCAATTATCTAAATGCGGAAGAAATCTTTGAACTTTTTATTTTAATATAAATTTATCAAAATTATAATTTTCAATTAGATCGAAAAACATAATTTTAATGATAATTTTGATGTGAGATTCTAATATTTAGAGTCTATTAAATTTTAACTATTTTAATTTAATTCATATATAACTAAAACAGTAATATTTTCTAAAACTATTTAATGTGATATCATACACTATGAATTCATCATGCACTATGAATTGAATTTATGACATTGTTTATGTGAATTTTAGTAATAATTTTACTGTTCTTTTTATACACTAATTTATTTTGCATTATTTTTTGTTTTCCTTCTGATTTTTCTCTTCAATTAAATTCAGTTTGAATTTTAAATCAAGTTAAAACCTTCATAGCTATTGAATATAAAAAGCATCATACCATCTCTAACCATCAATATTAAAATAGTGTTAAATTTACACTAAAATATAATTTTTACAATAATTTTTTTCTAACCCATTACATTATTTTTAACACAAAAAAATTAAAATTCTCTGTATATTATTTTTAATATCACATGTTACAATATTTAAATATTTACCATATTACATATTTATTTAAATTTTTTTTAATAAATACATCCACTAATAATATATTTTGGTATTGATCAAATAATATTAAATTAATAAATTAATAATTTTTTAACTATATAACGCCATATTTAATACTTAATTAAAAATATAAATTACAATTAAAAATGACATATTACATCCACAAATAATATAGTTTGTTTAGCTCTAAATTTGTTTTAATGTTTAATGTAATGTAGTTTTAATGTTTAATTGAAAATGTTATTTACAATGAATGTTGTTTTTTATACAAAATTATTTAAATTTAATTTATAATTTTTATAATATATTATATTTATTTGTTTTATATATATTAAAAAATATTTTAAATAAAATAAAATAAATATTTTAGATTAAATTGTTAAAAAAAATTAAATCTTGTTAGAAATTAGACTAAATTGAATATTTTAAAAATTAATAATATAATTTAAAATTAAAAAAAATCCAAAATAAGTTTAAGTGAACATGACAAACTTAAAAATAGGTTTATCATGTTCATTTACACAAAAATGAGTAAAGAAATGGATATGGATTGAGCTAAAAAAACCTAATTTTTCCTCTAAAATAAGCATGGGTTGGAGTTGCCCTCTGTCACTAAAAAAAAAGAATTTAAAATATTAGAAATTATTATAATTTTTTTTTGTTAATTTCTTATACGGTATTATATTCAATTATTAAATTTATAATATATTTTATAATTTTATAATAAAATTATAATATATATGTCAAAATTTAACTCTTGAAAAGTAAGTTTTCACAAAATTTTTGTAATTTTCGAGGCAAGGGGGGAAGGGAATAGCAAAATCTTCATGGAGTGTACAAATGAAAAAATTGGGAGTGCCCGCAGTTCACATGAAACAAGAGGTTTTACTAGGCTACAACAGTGGCACCGATATGAGAAAAAGATAACACGTGGAAGGCATGCATTGGAAAAGGTAAAGACAATGGGACCAGAAGTCCACTAATCCAAAAGCCGAAAATAAACTTCCGAGATACGAGAAACAATCCTCACAGAACAGTGTACCAAAACATAAAAATGGATGATCCAACAGATTGTGACTTATTGTCTCATATGCTGCATTTCCTTTTGACAGCGACTGGCTGACAGTGAAAAGTGGATAGATACATATCTTCTCCTCCTCTACTTCTACTTTTGTGGTCCCCACTAAAGCAGAAACGAATGGTCTTAATCATATGCGGTGCCACGTGTAGGGTCAGCTATCTAGAATTAGACTTGACGAGTGTACGTACATTTGGATGGGATGATTAATGCCATCGAAAAAATCTACGGATGGAGAAAAAGAAAAATTTTGATGGGGCCCTTCAACTGTATTAAATGAACATTTGATCTGATCAGAGATATTACTTTCTTCTGTGGTGGAGTGTCATGATCAAAGTGATCCTGACCGTTGGATCGTTGCTGGTTTTGGGTAACTTCATTTGTGCTTGTTCAAAAGTGGGTGGAACAAAACGTGTAATCGAACTGTATGCTCGGAGCAAGTCCAAGTGATCAAAACTTTCCTATGACTGCTAGATTTCTTTGCTGCTCACGCTACTACTGCTAATAATAATAATAATAATAATAATAAGGTTTAATTCAATCATATTGCTTCTTTTTTTAAAAACATATTGAATAATTTGAGAATTTTTTTAACTAATTGAATTATTTTAGTTAAAATTTCTTTTGTATTAAATCATTTAATAGTGTTTATTTGAATGAACGATTTCATTTGAATAAAAACTTTAGGAATATAAAATTTTTCGGTTTATTTATAATTATAGGATATGCATTATAAAATTAATTCTTTCATTGACATCTTAATAAAACTTTTAATTTAAGAGAAAAAAAAAATGAAACTTTCGGTTTTTTTTTAAAAAAAAAATACAGAGAAAACTCTAACACAAATAAAGAAAAAGATTTTCCAGTTTGGAGATATGAAATTCGTAGCTATTCACAAAGCAATGCACATATAATTTTAACCCAATGAAATAAAAAGTATATATATATTCAGTTAAAATTTATTATAATTTATATTCTACGTATGAATAAGTGAAAAAAGCTAATAATAATCTCTCTTTTTTTTCACTTGTACATTACACAAATTTTAAAGTTAATGTTTACAATATGTTTAATATAAATACATTATTCTGTAAAATTAATTACGGGTTTGATGAAACTGCCATCAGGATTATTCCTAATATTCGTAATCATTCAAGAAAAAGGAATAGATTGTTGGTGAAAAGAGAAATGACAGAAGCAATGCAAGTAGTGAGTGCAGAATGATGCATACATTGAGCTACATGTATAAGGCTTTTCTTTTGTGCACTTACGTGGGGTGGGGAGAAGAAAGGGAAAGGACATAAGCAAGTGCATAGAAGAAAAAGAGGCTTTCTTAATTTGTTTCTCCTGTTATCACTCTCATAAAAACCAAATTCAAAGCTCCTCTTCTCTTCCTTGGACCTGCCATTGTATTGCGCCTTTAGTCACTTCAATCAATGTAAGCTGAAGGGCAGATTCCTCTTCCATGATCTTCTGGATATGGAAGCCCCATAAAAGTAGCACACTTTTTTGAAGTTCTTTAAAAAAAATTAAAATAAAACAAAATAAAATTCAAAAGGGTCTTCTCTTCCATGGAAAGTATAATGATAAACAACTTTTCATCAAGGAATTGATGTAAGCACTTTTGTCTTGAAGAAGCCTCCTAGGAGTGAGGGATTTAGTTGTATTTCAATAACAACAAAGATATGCTACCAAAAGACTTATTGCCATTTGCCATCTCTAATTAACAATAACCCATTGGCTTTTATATAATTAAACTACTCTTTTTGGTGGGTCACTTACTAAAACCCTAATTTTCACATGCAATCACTTTCATTTATTCATAAAACTTTTTCATGGTGAAATCTGCTCCAACTCATTTCACATTACATATAGTTTAGTGTAGTTTGTAGTTTCAAGATTTTACCATCTTTTTGGTGCCTAAAGCTAGGAAGTAAAACAAGAAAGCTCCATTGCTTTGTTCAAGACTATTCATCAGTTTTTAATTAAGAATTAATTCCAAGAATCATATTCCATTAGACTCTTCAATGAAAAAACATTACAAGTCATCAATCAGAGATTGTTATGTCTTATCATTTGAAGATATTGGTATTGCAATTACATAACCAATTTTGCTAGCTACAAACCTTTTCAAGAAAAAGGTTCCAATAATTTCAACAATACACGATTCCTCAAATTGATGTTTTCCTTAGCAACGAAGGTAATGAAAACAAACATACACATCCAAAGTGTTATATTTTATACTAAACGCATAGCATCCTAGTAAATATACAATTAAATACCCATATTAATATTCTGTTCAATGAAACCAAATCATAATTTTTTATCAAATAAGGATGATCAAAAACAGAGAAAAGAGCATTAAAACTGATATATTTATGTTAGTATTGTGAGCATCCAAGGCGATCGAAATAGCTAGCTAAGAAAAGAAAAGTAAAAAGGAGTTAAAGGATGGTGTGTGAGGTGGAGGTTAGTGGGGGAGGGATCGATAGATAGATGCATGGGTGTGCGTGTGTGCAAGAAAACTTTCATACAATCTTTTTCCTTCTCTCTGTCTTTGCCACAATGATATATAACTTTTGTAGATGCTTGCCCACCATATCTTCTCCAACTCTTCTTTAACATTAATGTTTTTCTTTTTTATTTCTTTCTGTGTTTATCTTTTTTTTTTTCAAAAAAAAAATTTCGCCTCCATTTGGCAAATAGTCAGCTTAGAAACAACGCATTCTTTGCATTCCACACATTTTGATTTTGTATATGTTTTTGTGAATTTTATGTGCGAAAATATACAAAAAGTAAGCACTCATGCTTGTCAAAATTAAAAGAGAGCTTATTGCCTTATTGGTGGTAGGACCTCCGCTATATGCCGTCTCCAATAACAGTAGAAGTGATAGTGTGATTGGTCTCCCATCGCTCTTCATCCTCAAGACTCTTTTTCTCTGTCTCGTGCATATAATTTTCGGTGGAGATTTTGGCTCCACAACACTCGAGACTTTATGTTTCATGAGATTAAAATGTTGGACAGTTTTCAAACTTTGGGTTGATTTTTTAATAATTTTTTAGAGTAAATTATTAAAAAATTATTAAATTTTAATTAATTTAGTTAAATTCAGATAAAATTATAATAATAATAAAAAAAATTTAATAATTAATTTAACACGATTTTATACATTATCATTCATTGAGATATAAGTTTTAAATATATATATATATATAATTATTATTTTTAAATAAATTTCCAGTTCTTATATATCCCAATTCTTCTCCCCTTTTAATTGTCTCCATTATTTTCGTTATCAATATTTATGTATGGGTTTTATCTCCTCTCATCAACATATATATGTCAAAAACAAGGTCAACCCAACATTCACTTCTCTTGTGTCTTTTTCATGTTGCACACCTTTTTTTTTTTAGTTGTTTTTTTCCTTCTCCATAGATCAAAAACCTCAGTCACATCATCTGGTTACCTATAATTATTTCTGTCTTATGGTCAATATGTTACGATTGTCGTGAAATGTGAGTTTTTCCATGCAACCAAAAGGAGGCCCTTTAAATTATTATTTTTTTAATTTAAATGTAGTATAATTTAAATTTTAATAAATTAAATAATAAAAGATAATTTTTTTAATTAATAATAATATAAATTAAATTTTATATCTTAGAATACTTTTAAAAATAAATTATCACTTAACTATTGAACATATGTTTTTCTTTCTGTTTCCAATATTTTGAGCCTTACAATTTTGCTAAGTTGTGGTTTAAATTTTATTTAATCCTGTTTTTCTTCACCTTTTTCTTATAATGCTCTCTTTCTCTCTCTCACACACACAGATATCTATATATAATAATAATAATAATAAATGATTTGTATAAATGTGCAATTAAAGTATTTCATTAATTTGAAAAAAAAATTATTCAACAAAATTTAGTGTGCTAAAAATTAAGCAGTGAGACGATAAATTTTTTTTCATAACACTAAAGAATCTTCACTTATCTCAAACCATCATATAAATGAAAAAGCTCCTCATTTGTAAAATAAAAAAAAAATTAGTGTACTCTTTTAATCACTAACATTAATATAAAGTTCAAAGATGAAAGGAGTAGTATTAACAAAAATATTTATCATCTAATCTTTCCTTTTAGAAAAAATTAAATAAAAACAAGGAAAGCCATGCAGACATGTGTCATGGGCTGTGCTTTACATGGGGTGCCATGTGTCAAACAAAATTATTGAGTAAACAAAAAAAAAGTGATGACATGAACATAAGGCCAAAACAAAGAGAAGTTAAAGAAACAAGTCCACGTGAAATTACAAGAATTTGCTACTCTAACTACTTGGGACAATGTCTTTTGGTGGTAGTTGCCTTGAGAAATAATTGGCTCATCACTCCATTTCCATTCTTCCTTTGAATAATGCTATTAGTCCTTTCGGTTTTCAGATAAGAATGTGACAACTTTTGTTCATTATTATTTTATCACATAATTTATATACATATATATCGGGCGGCACTAAAAGGTTGGCAAGTAACCATAGAGCCCTCACCCCTTCATCTTTGCCATTGATAACCACTAACTAGCACTGGTGGGTTGGCGGACCTCTCTCTCTTTCTGGATTGCTAAGGTTGACATGGTTGGAAAAAAGAAAAAAAAAATCCATGCTCTTTTTTTTTTGTTGGTTATCAAATGAATTAATTAGAAAAGAAAAGAAAAATTGTTGGTCAACTTGATGTAGCTTATAATTGTAGAGATATGAGTTGCATGATTGGGAAATATGGGCCATTACAAAGTTGTATTCAGTGTTGGAATCGAAGATCATGCAGTGTTTTAAAATGGAGTCATTATCATAACCACCACGATTACATTATACAATACGATAACACATAAGATAGACGATGAGGTCAGTTTTGAATGGTAAAATGGCCATATTGTAAGACTCGAACAAGTACTACAAAACAGAATTATAATTGAGCGGCTATGCGACAAGCAGGGTATTGTTGATGCGAGAAGTAAATAAGAAACAATCCCAATATTCCCATGTCTTGAAGCCATGTTAAAAATTGTCTTAATTTGAAGACCTGATCCCATTCCATGGGGACCGCTTTCACTGCTTTTCTTATTTATACTTGCCCCCAATATATGGACGAGGATATCAAACTTTTTTTCCTTTCGGCTATAGATGTTCATTCTGGACTTCCAAGAACTTGTACGACGAATTTAACTCCACGATTAGATCCAGATTGTGGGCCTAATCCAGTTTCAAGAGTATATCCATATTGAAAGCGAAGTCTTAGGACAGTACTCTAGATCCAAACTCGCAGCGTGTTGTTAGCTTTTCTTATATCTCAGTAGCATATTTTCCGCTCCACACAACACAAACGTTAATTTTTAGTCAGTAGTAAGTAGAATCTTGTTTGGGACATTTATTCAAACTCGGATCGAGCCAAATTTCATCCTGCTTACATCAAGGATATAAGAACTCGTGGCAAAATTCCATAACCAATGCAGACAGCCAAAAAATATTTCTTTGAGCAAGCATCAAAATCAAGGCATTAATGCCACAGGAACAAAAAGGTCATTTTCCTCCACAGAAACAAACTTGCTCACATGAATCGACTTTGTGATTATCAATATTGCATTTAAGATTGAAAAGCAGAAAGTTGCATAAATAAACACTGGTAAGCCTAAATCAGCTGATGTATGGAATAATGAAATGCTCATCATTCAAAGCCAAAAGAAGCTCTACCTTTATTGCAGAGATCAGATTGAATACAGTTATAGTGGAAGCCCACGGCATTTGATTAGCCACCAAAGCATAATTGATTTGATGAAATTCCAGAATGGGTACAACCAAAGTATTCTCTTGAGAATGTTTCCAGGTGATGATCAGGAAGGCCTTGTAGATTCTCCATGAGATTTTTAGGACATGAAACCTTTTCTTTTTGCCCCATAGATTCTCCAACTTTAATCAAGTATATGCTCGCCAGTGCTTCTAGCTTTCCAAGATAAGTAAACCTCAAAAAATTGGTCTTTCGCTTGCTATTTATCATAATCTGTTAATGTCAAACTCCATATAGAGGTAGGAATGTTTTGACAAATGAGTATGCAAGTGCACCAGTGAAAATGTAGCTGTCCACTCGATCCAATATTCCACCTGTATGTGTGTCAGTTTCAACAGAAATTATTAGAGAATGTAAAAATGATTTTAAAAAAGGGTCGCATTTAAATCAATAATATAACAGAAAAGGATACTACTTGAAAGATCAAAGGAATGTGGAGAGAGTAAACTTTTTAATTTACCTTATCTGTGCATCTACTAGTTATCCATGACCAAATAATAGTAGCATAAATAATTCACATTATATAGATCAAAGGCAAAAACGTTTAAATGATGTATGTTAATTTTTGAATGAATTAAATTTATCACATGGACAAACAATGCACAAACAAAGTTTTACAGGAACACAATCAATACATGATTACTTTTATCCACACATGTTAAGAAAATGGTCAATTTTGCAAGTAGGCAGAACTGATTTCATACAGAAAGGTGATCTGATCAACTTAAATTTTGCTTTTCAGATGTTTGAAAAGAGGAGGTTGAGCAGGAAGAGCCAGTAGTTCATAAAGGACAAAAGACAGGAAGTAAACAGCTGACGCAGAGTCCCATCTACCACTAAATCATAGCCAGAGCAAGCAAACAGAGGGGTTGCAGAGGAAGAGCCACTATCACAGCAAGCAAACAAAGAAAAGAAAGTGCAAAGAATTCCATGCATGATTACAAAGTGACAGATTAATGTGATCCTCAAAGTAAAGCTACTTGCAGAAGAAATCACCATGCAGATGTGATCATTGTATTCCATTATTGTTCATGCAACCAGGTGGCTTTCATCAGCAGTCAAAAGATACAAATGAGTAATGATGCCATTTTAGATAACTTCACCATTAACTAAAACTAAAAGTCATTACCATGCCCAGGAATGAGAGAACCAGAATCCTTTACACCTGCATCACGCTTGATCATCGACTCCGTAAGATCCCCAAATACAGACCCAAAGAAATTCAGAAACCCAAAAGCTATTGCACTGACATCAATAAAGAGATATGTCAAAATTTACCTTGATACATTCTAAGAGAATGAATGATGCATTAACTCAACAAAGTTGGTATCTATGTTACAATAACAGAAGATAATAGCAAAGCGATTTGATACCTTAGCAACGATGTTGGCCAGCAAAAAATCTTTGATAGTACTACAGAAATGGCTATACAGCCACCCAACCCTACAATAGTCCCTTCCCATGTCTTTTTTGGACTAATACTAGTTAAAGGCGTTCTCCCAAATGCCTGCATCAAAATAGAAAACCATATAAAGGGTTTGAACCATAGGGTAGATAGAAACCTTTAAGGGAACCTAGATGTCCGCTAAATATTTCGGAATTCCAAGTACCTTGCCACCTATAAATGCAAATGTATCTGCAGCTATGATGCTGCTTACTGTAATCAGGGTTGCAACAAGACCTACGGTCCAATGGGCTGGGCCACCAAAAAGAACAGGCCATGTTGCGCCTATTCCTGCACATAAAGTACATTTAATTGGTAGGAAAAGGATTATTATTATTTACATTTGAAAAAAATTAAGCACCCAATAAGATACATTCAACAGTAAGTAGCACACCATCCTTGATATAGAACCATTGTGAGACCCTCATTCTTAGTACACTTTTTATGTGCAGGTCCAATAGAAACCAAAAGAACTGAAGAAGAGATAAGCAGAAGAAGCGGGACTCATACATGGATTTTTAAGCCAGTTATTCATGCCAAGTTAGAGCATCAATTCTTAAAAGCTCGAATTATGGTTCTCCATTAATTAGACTTATCTATACCAAGTTTCTTGTGGAATTGTTCATTTTATGAATGTGAACACATAAAATGCATGTATATACAAGCCATAACCATTAGCATATCATGTATTAGGATTAGTTAACTGCAAGTAAAACAAAAGAAATGAACTGTAAGTCATATTCTGGTAATTTTTTTTATTAATAATTACCAGCAAAAATGTGAGATATAGCTTCTTACTAGTGTTCAAGGCTGGGACTGCTAAGCCACACCGAAGCTTGACCCAGAAACAAGGAAGATATCCACAATAAAATAACCCGAATATGGTACTACTGAGCTGAGCGAAGCGAGGATTCCCTCTTTGGAGAAGCAATGCCATTGCAACAACAAAAGCAGCAAAAGTCACTGGAATGTCAATCTGACCATAATACCTGACCATGTATACCAATCAGCAACTAACATCAGACATCCCTTTAAAACTATAGCTATAATGCATGCAGCTTTAATGAACTGACAGACATCAAATTCAACTAACACAAGATTCTTCAAATCACAGATTATACTGAACCCAAGCCTTTGCATACAACATCACAAATATGAAGTACAGGAGCACAAGATTTTCAAATTCATAAGATGTTGTACAAGTATCACAAGTTACTTTTGTAGATTGAATAAAACAACCAAACAACAACCAGACTTACACACAAAGGAGATGGATATCATGAAGTTAAAAGACTACCAGCACATGAATGATCAATGGCCACCACAGATAGATGCAAATAATGAAAAAATTCATCATGCACTAAAAAATTATCCAGTGGCACAGTCAAAGGTCAAAGGAAATGGCAATTGCTTTCATTATAAAAGAAAAAAAATCGGTTGATTACTTGTAAGATGGACACGCACACATATATATTGACACAATCGAACCAGTAAGGCGCATTGCTGATCTTTACTTACAAGGTAAGCAACGGCATAAGAGTACATATAACAGAGCAAACTCGCGAAACATAACGAGGAGGAGGTGTCATTCCAGCAGTAATTCCACGACTCCTAACCAATTCAAAGTACTCCCGCGAACCAACAAATACAGCAGCTGCTAAAGCCACAGTAAAGAACCATCCTCCACCCATTATAATACCTCCAAAGGAAATCCCAATTCCAACCCCAAACACGATTCTTTTCCTCAACTGACTCCCTTTCTTTTGAATCTCTTTTGAATCAGACTCCTCATTTTCCGGTAACTTATTAGTGCCTTTGTCAACTTCCTACAGCTTACACATTTCAGTGAAACCTATTCAATTATCACAATCTCTCTATATATGTAAAATTGCAGTTCCTGAATTTAATTAATTTATCAAAAGTACCTGATCGAGATCTTCCTGGCCAATCTCAGCTCTAGCAACGGCTGTAATCACCAGCGGCATCTTTGCTCGAACCGGAAACGCAGCTTTGTTTCCATTAGAAACTAACCTAAGGCTTAGTTTCGAACACTGTCGAGAAAGGATTAGGGTTTTCTTTGATAAAGGACGACATGGGTTTGAACATAGACATGTTAGTGGTGCCAAATTGTACCTCTTAACTTCCACCAGAGGAGCAGCCATAGAAATTCGTAAAAAACAAAATCAATAAAAATGAACAACTGGTTAACCAGAATTTAGTGGCATGCTGGTTTTAGGATAAAGAGCGAGTTTTGATGAGTGAGATTTTTTTTTTAAAAAAAAAGCTCTCCAATTTTGGTGCGGTTGTTTCTATGGTGGCGTTGAGGATAGCTGATTTGTTTTTTTCCGGCGCTTTTTATGTGGAACGCCTTGTTAGAGGTGAGCGAGAGTCCATGCCACGCTCCAAGGGTTGCGCGTGCAATTTTTTACACAACGAATGTGGTTTTGCTGTGTGGTGAGGTTCGGAATATACAGTTAGGTTAGGTTCCGCGGGAAACTCTATCTATATCCTGCTATTTTTAGAGGGCACATTTGTCATTTAATTTGAATCTATGCATTGAAGAGCAAGAACCGTCTGTTTCAAAGCAAAACACCATCAAATCCATTTTTCAATACTTTATGCAGCGCCAATAGTAGCAGAATCCTAATGGCGGAAGAGGAGTCATCAGGTTCAGGTTCGAGTTCAAGTTCAGATTCAGAATTCGAGGAAAGCAGAGAAAAATTAAGCGAAGAAGAAGTAGAAGAAGAGAGGAATGTGAGGAAGCAGGGGATATCAGATTATGAAAAACAGAGACTTTCGAGAATTGCAGAAAACAAAGCAAGAATGGAAGCGTTGGGTCTTCATAAAATGGCCTCATCTTTAATGGTTTCTTCTCAGAATTCGAGTCAGCCTCGGAAATCAGTTCAGCGTAATGGGAAAAGTAAGGTCGTTAATGATGATGACGATGACGATTATAAGCCTAATGACGATGACGATGACGATGCTGATGATCAAGAAGATGATGAAGATTTTGTAAGCCATTCTTCTTCAAAATCACGCAGAAACAAGGTGTTCCGATTTTTTCTCATCTTTGTACTGTTCATTTGTTCTTATGGCTGCTCCAGTATTTTGTTGATACTTATGGCTGCTCCAGTATTTTGTTGCTACTTATGGCTGCTTCATTATTTTGTTGATAATAAGTATTTGTGCTTCAATACTTGTTGAACTGTTGCTTCAGTAATGCTATTGCTAGGTTGCTTCTATTGTCTTTCAATTATATTGGTGATTGGTCTACCTTGAACTCCTATTGATTGACCTTATGAGCATTGCTTCCGCCTATCTCTTTCTTCAGATCAAGAATAAAGTGTCAAAATCTAACAGGAAAGTTCCTATTCAAAAGCATGTCAGTTGTGCAGCCTATGCTGATGCAGATGATGATGAACTAATGCTGGTAACTTTTTTGAGGGCTTGAATTTTCCATTTCCTGTTTATATGGCAAGCTGTAAAATAACTTTTTGAGCATAAATGTATAGGCAATTACTCTCTCATTACAAGATTCTGTGAAAGATGCAACCATTAAAGAAAGAAAGGAAAACTCTAAGTTTCAAGAAGATGCAGGGAGGAAGAAGAGGAAAAAATTGGTTTGTTATAGTATTTATTTGTATTTTTATTGTGGGAAGATGTTCTGGTTTCTGAGTTTCCTTCTTTAAAGCTTACTTTATCATCTATTTTATGGCCAACAGTTAAGTAATCGGGTGCAGATGACTGAGGATGAACTGGTCTTGCACTTCTTTCAGTTTGATGGTAATTTATGACATCTTTGCCTTGACTGAGTATTGAGGTTTGCATTATTATTACTTTTAGGATCCAAAATACAAGCTCTATTTTCTTCCAAATTCTGTTTCGGTTTTCTTTGGACAATTGGGGCAATTAGATAGCATTTCATGTGTTTACATTGCCAATTCTCAAATTGATGCGAGGTTTGAGATGAGCATTAAGCCATCACTTGGTCTTTCTATGTCTATTTTAATACAAACATAAGATCATTTTCAATCCTTTTCAAGATGACAAAGCTTCTGGCTCACAAATCTTTGAATAGTCTTTCACCTAAAGGTTTTGGTATCAAAACCTTTTGGGGAAATGAATAATTATCATTTCAATGTTCAGTTTATTAATCTAGACAAATCCTTTCCATTTAATGTTCAATTTTCTTCTATTCCTATAAATCCTAAATGCCTTTGAATTGCAGAAGGAGGAAGAGGTTTTATAACAGTTAGAGATCTACGAAGACTGGCAATTGCTCATGATTTTGATTGGACAGATAAGGAATTGGCTGATATGATACATTTGTTTGACAGTGACGGAAATGGGAAGGTGTGGTTCTTGTTCTTTAATTATCTTGACATTTCCTTAGCTTAACATACTAGTATGATGCATAAGTTCATATTAATGGATGTTGCAGATGGATTGCTTATCAATGATAACATTTATGCTTTAGCTATTATAACTGGTGTTTTTTGCAGCTTAACCTTGACGATTTTCGTAAGATTGCTGGTCGGTGTAACATGATACGAGAGTCTGAGAATTCGTTATGAGTATGAAATGATGATTTATTGGTGTAGAATGACATTTCCAGGTGTGGAACACGACTTCATTTATCATCATCAATGTTATTTAATCTACTTCAAGAATAATAATTCTGGAATTTGGCAGAGACCAGAATTCTCACCTCCTATTCAATTCTAAAGTTCTGCAAGTGTAACATCTGAATCTGTAAAATGTCCTTTCAATGAAAGAGTTTTTTGTTTATGGTTTCTTCTTTCCCTTAGGCCTGGGGGATGAAGTGCGTTGTGCTGCTTGATGGCTCGTGGTCTCGAACAATTTTGTTATTCCTTAGACCAAAGAATTGAACTTTGTAGTCAGGCTAAGATTTCAGTCCACCCTAGACAGGACACCTTATCTGTCATGGAAATGCCAATGCGACAACAGCATGCCACGAGTAGCTTTTTCAGGGTTTTAATGACCTGAGCCCTTTTTGTTCGTGTCTTGCACGATCAAAATCTGTTGTAAATTGAAGTTGCTATATTTACATGATTTGTTTTAGTTTTTGGTGCCCAAGAAGAATCCATGGCTTGCTTGGTTATAGTAAAATGTTGTTTTGTTAGGCTATGTTGGATTTTAAATTGGACCTCACTCCATGGCTTGTTTGGTTATTCAACTCCATCGCAGAGAGGAATGTGGTGCAAAATTTATTGAAAGTTTGGATCTCAACTTAACATCTGTAGCTTTTAAATTTGTACCATTTCGTATTTTTATGAATTAAAGGGAAATACGGTAGCTGACTATATTGCCAATCTTGCGTTAAAGCAGGGACGAGGTTTTCATGTGCTTAATTCTTATCCTGCTGCTGTCATTTCTTTGGTTCAGGCGGATGCTCATGGAGTGGTTTGGCCTCGCATGATTTGTAACTATTTGTTTTGTTGGCCCCCCCATGTATCAAAAAAAAAAAAAAAAAAAAAAAAAGCTAAAAAAGGGTAAGTTTTCATTTTAAAAAAAATATTTAATTAATCAATTTATAATTTTTATGTCACTAAAACTACTTAAATATACATTTAAATTACTTTATCTTGTTTACATTTAACTAATATCCTGTCCGAGTAGGTAGTGGTTTGCTGGACCAATAAAAGAATGGAAAAATTATAAATTTAGTGTCTTAATTTTTTTATTTTTTCTATTGAAGTGTCTAATGCAATCAAGTGTTTGAATTCTTAAAAAGTATACCAATGTAGTGTCTCTGGTCAATTTGATGCTGACTGTGTGCTAAATCATATCAAATTGGACCGACTTTTATTCCAATCATCAACAACATCATTTGACATGTGTGTTACATTATTTAAAGACAAAATTACAACTATTTAATTACCCTCCATGTCTGCGACAGAAGTTAATATTAAGATTATTTTTGTCCATTCATAATCATAATCTTTAACGAGAGTAATTTTATCCTTTAAATAATGCAATATATGTGGTACATGACATAATTAATAACTGGAGATAAAAGTGAGTACTGTTTAATCTGACTGAGCACTCTATCAACATCAAATCTGTCAGATACACTATATTGGTATATTTTTCTATAGTTTAGACACTTGATTGTAATAAAAAAAATTAGACACTCCAATAAAAAAAACTGAAAGGTTAAGACACCAAATTTATAATTTTTCCTAAAAGAATTCATTATAGTTTACAATCTTATGAGAAACACGATAAACAAGGCGGCGCCTGACAGTTTCAGCTCTTGCTCAAATTCATGTCAAGCGTCCAGCAAGTAGATAATGTGACACCGGGTCGAGCTGAGTACATTGCAAGACAAGTAATGTTTTTGCAACTTAAGCAGAAAGAGAGCTGTGGGAGGATTATTCATCAAGAAGTGGCCACACAAATAAGCTTGAACTAAGCACTTACAGAACCTATCATGTCCTCTGAGCTTCTTACTGTCAACAGCTGGTAACAGAAATACAGTGAACAACAATTCCCTCTTACTCTTACTCTTAGTGGTCAACAATTGACATGTTTCTCTACATTACAGACCAATAAAGAAGAGTTACACACTGATCGGTCACAAATTTGACCTTCAAGATTTTACAATCTAATTTTTCAGCTGGGATGTGCAACGTAGGCTTCAACAGGCATCTTGACTGATCATGACCTGTTCATGACGTATCCCAAAATGACACCTAACAAGCCGACAAGAATAATATATATGACTGATAGACCACTGCGACTTCTGCTGGATTGATGCCTCAACAGCTCCTGCATTAAATTGTGCACATATTCAGTACTACAGTGGCTGCTCAATAGAAGATGCTAATTACACTCGAAAGCTACAAGTGTTCTAATCCAACAATACATTACATCAAATAAATATGGTAAAAATAAAAAGTATATTAGAATAGCCACGTTAAAGTCAAAGCATAGGGAAGGATTTTAGTTCTAAGTAGAGGGAAACAAACATCTGCAAGCAGACTTCATACCACCCTATGAATTCATGTTAACCCTCTCCCTTCTCTTATAATTAATTATTGCAAGCATCCAAGTACTACCAAAACACTGTTAGTTCGACTCCAGCTGGCATCGTAGTTTTAGCTATACAGGATCCTCACTAATATGTATTCTGTGAATGATAGCTCACAAAATCAAGATAAGATGTTCAATCTAATTGATGCATAAGAGAATAAATGAATGTTTGCCTCTTGTGTTACCTGCCATTGTCTATGTTATAATAAGTTGTGAAGCATTTATTTCAGGTATTCAAATTTGTGTCTAGCGCCAGTAACAAAAGTTCCAATCAAGTAAATTCTGAATTGTTACTTTGAAAGCATTACACAAAACTTCCCATGACAAATTTGCATTATAAACGCCTTACCAATTCTTTCTGAAGCTTGATGTTTTGCTGAATAGCAGAATTTTTCTCCTCTGTCAGCTTGGAAATAAGAGCCCTTGCCTGAAAAATTCCGAGTTTTAGCCCATGTAATAGGCCAAGTTAAAGTTAGATAAAAATACCACAATAATCTATCAACTTCTATCAGTGTTTGATAGATGTTAAATTTGTAATTTCTGACTGTCAAATACCTTCAAAAAGATTCATATTGTAGTTTAAAAAAACTCATGATATCACGAGTCTATTTGTAGCACTTATTTCATCTTCAAGAAAATTACCAGATGCTAACTCGAACAAGGATAAAATTTGGTAGATATGATGGCTCTAGCTAGGACAACTAAGGGCAAGATATTTGAGATTCAGATTCGACAAGGACAGCTTAATCACACCATCAGTATGGCGATAGTCAATGAATGTTGAAGAACCCCAAGAATAATGGGATTCACAAGACTTAGATGGTTCAGAAGGCTCTCAAATACAATGTACTATTGGTCAAATGCAAAGGAATGTAACCAAAAGAATCATATAAAAAGAGATCCTTTATCTCCACATGTGTGCGTCATAATGAGGCATCATACAGTGAAATATATCGAAACAATCATATTTGCTTCCAGAAGTGAATGGATCAAAATACAAAAACAAAATGAACACATGAACTGCACACAAACACTCATCATAACAGTATCACTTAATCACCTAATAGTTTTCCATTTGTTAATAGAACTGCAAAATTCAATGGTGTGAAAAGAAGATACCTCAGTTGAGTTATCTTGAGGCTCATGTCTCTCAGCAAAAGCTTTTGAAACCTATAGGCACAAATTACATGGTAAGAAGGCAAGCTATTAAAATGTAATGAGAAAAACACAAAAAGATCAAAATCAAAGTACAATATAATAACAATAATAATAATACTCACGACTGTACGCTCAGAAGCACTCAGATTCCCATTGTCAGAAACAGAAGGTCTAGGCGAAGAACCTTCCTCTGACTCTTCTCGAACTGGGGAAGGGGGTCTAGGTGGAGCAACGTAAACAACCCTCAATTTGCACTCTTCAACTTGATGCCCTGCCTCTTTATTGAACTAAACATTTTATAAAAAAATAAAAATATACCCATGAGTGCAAAACGCAAATGGAGCTTAAAAGAGACACATAATAATCATCTTTACCATATCTGCATTGACATCCTTAGCAGTAGCTCCCGGACTTGTAATTACACTCTGAAGTAAAAACTTGTCCTTGCATTGCAGATCAAGAGGCGCCTCTTTTTGTGCTTGCATTGTAACTGATTTATTTGGTCAAAATTGGCAATTCAGTAAATCACAAATTTTTTTCAAAAAAAAAAAAAAAGCAGAAACAGGTGAAGAGAGAGAGGGAGACCTATAACATCACAAGTGGACCTTGGCAGAACAACCCCAGTGTTAGGCCTAACACAGTACTTTTTAGGATTCGTTGTCTTAACCTAAAATTTAAGGGAAAAAAATGAAAATACTAAGAATCTAGGTCAAATTAAATCTTCATGAAAAGAAATGGAAAAAAGTTGAAAGTCACAGAGATTAATTATACCTTGAAAGCAACATAATTATCACTCTTATTCAACAGCTGTAAGGAACACGAGATCTGCTTCCTCAATTCAACTTTTCAATAAAGAAAAAAAGAGGATCCAGCTTAGTAAAAACAGTAAATGCAAAGCCAAAAAAAACTTGAGTTGTAAGTGAGGTGGTGCGGCTTACATGGAAATTGAAGCTCCTGAGGCTCGATGGTGAGAAGCTCGCCGGTAGCCATGTTTTATGCGATCGACGGTGAGAGAGAAAAAAAAATGAGAGGAGCAAAGCGAAATCCACAACAACAGCAGCAACGTGGGACAGTGATGCTTTAGTTAGTGTCTGCTTCGATCTGGGGTTTGCGTTTGATTTTGGTCACTACAGGTTGTTCGGTTTTAAGTTTAATGGAGGGGTGTAATTGTCTTTTTCTTTGTTAATGTTTTCCAGCCCACATGTTTTTTACTTATTTATTTATTTTTTTGATTATTGACTAATGTCTGAGGACCGAAATGATTGGATTGTTGCCGTCTTTGCAGATTTAATTTTTTTTTTAGAAAAAAAATTTGGATTAGTTTTTATTTGACATAAAATCCGCTTGTTATGTTTAGTTTGAGAACGTTATTTATATTTTACTTCCTCCGATATTTAGTAAATTTTTTTTTAAAATATGCCAAAATTTTATTAACTTTTCATTTCAAAATGAAAATTATTTAAATAAATATTTATAATATCCTTATTAATTATATTGATAACACCACTAATTTTTGACTTTAAATTTATATGTTTGATAAATATATTGAAGTTTTAATGTAATTTTATTATTATATTAATACTCTTGTTATCATTATTTTTGTATAACTATCCAAAATTAAACCAATGAAAAATCAAAATTTCAAATCTATTTTGACATAATTTTTATTTATTTTCTTAAAATAGTGTTATTTTTTTCTCAAATACTAGTGTAAATTTTTTTACGGTATTTTTAATTTTTTTATTATAATAGTGACGTTTAATTTCTAAATATTAATACAAATTATTTTTTTACTAAATATTAGTG
>CATIWM010320890.1:0-10856 GCA_949671775.1 Mallotus repandus | reverse complement strand
AAAATAAGTTATAGAATGGATGAGCCCAAGAAGAATCTTCAAGGCATGAAACTCCTTGTCGCCTTCTCCATGGGTCTCCAACTTGAACACTTCAAGCTCCATGTCACAAATTTTGTGATTTACATTCAATCCTTGGCATACCAAGGCAAATATTACATCCTAATTATATGTAATTGATATTTAATTTCATATTAAATAATAAAATTAATTATTATTACAAACAATAGGATGTAACATAAGTCTATAATCATTCCTTGCATGTATGACAACCAAACAATAAATAAAATATAACGCTTGCATGTTATAATCAATTTGCAAAGCATAAAAAACAAGAAAAATATGTTGTCCATATATTGACACACCCATAGCATAGCCATGTCAAAGGTGTGTCACAATCTATCCCTTAGGATAGAAGTAGTCACGACCATGACATGGCCATGTCAAAGGTGTGTCACAATCTATCCCAAACATAAAAACACACATTTTTAAGCATGTTAAGCCATAGCACTTGTAACCAACATCAAGTGTAATCAGAACACTTACAATTATCAACCAATTTAGCACATGTAAAGTGGAAAAAAAAGGCTCTGATACCATTTATTGGAATTGGTTATACAACTTAGGCATTAGAAACATGTATGGTGAGCATAAGCCTAAGGCTAAATTTTAAAAATTTTGCTAAGATAACCCTTCATGACATGAAGAATTCCATTCCTAAGAATCCATTTTGCATGTTATACATAACTAAATTGCAAAACAACATATATAAGCATCAACCTAGGAAATCCTACGTTTAAGTTCTAGTTTGATGAAGACCATAATAGTTAAGATCTACAAGCTTTGAGTGCTTTAGGTTCAACACTTGAATCAAATGCTCTAGCCTTGCAAATGAAAGGCCTCTAGCTTGCAACACCAAAGCTCCTCCAAATAACCTTCTTACCTTGATTTAATTAGTTGCGAGTGTCCTCTCAATTGACCCTCACAAATCTTGCACTATCTTAATCTTTTGCAAGAACACTTAGGGTTTATGTTGTGTAGATGTTATTTCTCTTTTGTATGTCTCTAACCATTTTAACCATTGAAACATTTCTTAGGTTATGTATATATCTAGAGAAAGCAAGCACCTCATTACATCACCCATTACATCACAAGCATGCAACTTGACATAATGGGTATACAAGTTGTATAAGTAACTAGTGTACAAAGAAGTATGCAGAGAATTAAATACATGTCATGTATTATGTCTACATTCATCTTTACACATATCAATATAAACTAATCTTTTTTTTTGCCAAAGTCAAAAATTTACACATTAAAGATAATATGCCTGATACGCCAAAATTTTGACTACATCATTTTATGGACTTAGGCTTGGTAATTAGACCAATATTTGGCCCAAGCCCAATCCATCAAGAAAATGGGTTCATTAGCTTTCTCAATACTTTAGATTGATCTTTGGTCCAAAACTCTTTTGGACCTAAGCCTAAACTACTTGGGCCAATAATCTAAGTCCAAAGAGAAATAACATTTAATATTAATTTAATACTTTAATTAATATGAGTATAAATTAATAATTAAACCCCTCACTTGAATTAGATTTCATGATATGCTAGAATCATTACTTAAAGCATAAATTTAATTCCATTAATCTTAATTAATCGATTAAACACTTTAATCAATAATTAGATTAATATTGATGGTGATTTGGTAAAACTCTTTTAGGTGTAACTTATTAGGTTCATGTCTAAATGGCAATGAGAAAACAATATCAACACTTGATATTATTTGAAACTCCTTTCAAATCTAAATATGAAAATCACAATTATACACATTTAGTTCTCATAAGTTGTAAGTGATCCCTGGCATCGATATCATAACTACCCAATTAGAAATGAATGCATATATTCATTCGCACGAACCCTTTGGTCATAATTACCGTGCACTAAAATCCTTTCATTAGAAGATCCCAATATAGCCTAAAGTTAATGTTTAGCGAAACTCTAATAGTTGTATCATATGACCTTATTTTAAGTTCTAATTCTTGATAAAACATAAGAAATACTAGAAACATTTTTTTAGCATAGAAACGCTTTCAAACTGTGTTAGGTTTGTCTCGGCCAGGAACTTATTCATAAAGAAGAAACTTAGATAGCATAGGAGCTTATCCGGGTTCACTCCAGGCAATTAATCCCATCTTGGTCAAACACTCATCCCTACATTTAACTGACTAGAGCCATCACACACAATATACCCATGTGTGATTAACATAAGTATGTAAGCAGTAACAAACTCTAACCACTCAAATGTGGATGACCCTGTCACCTCAAGTCAAAGGACTATATGTACCATTATGACCTAGATTATGATTGTTGACCATAAGTGAATATCCATGCAATCACAAATCTAACGTCACTGTTTGATCCACCCATCACATGAGTGTCCACATGTCTATTCTAATATCTTATATCAAATAGCATGACACTCAGTACCTCCCACTATTAGTATCACATACTAATCAAGAAAAATAGACAGAGGTGATAGTCTAACCAATATTACCCAATTATTAATTTACTAACTATGAATATATATTTTATAACATATTATCTAAATAAATTTGTAGCTCATATTATCAATTCTTGATAATAAATTTATTTAACATAATGATATGGATAAATATTCAATTAAATAAACACTTTAGATAATGGGATATTATTTTATTGCCATTTGAGATAATTTATAATGTCAAAATATGTGATTGGTCTCTAAGGCATACAACATATACTAACACCCTTCCTCCTAAACAAGCACTATTCATAGAGAACACCTCTCGTGATGATTGGCACGCCCATTAAGGCCACCCATACTAGCGCACTATTTCCTGAATTATTAAAGAAAATAATTTACCTATTTCTACTTCAATAAATTCTAGTTGTTCATCTTATAGTTTAGGGAAATTAGCGAAATTACCCTTTGCTTCTATTGAGCACACCACTAATGCTCCTTTTAAAATTGTTCATTCTAATGTATGGAAGCCTTCTCCAGTTACATCTTATCATGGTTTTCACTATTTTATTTTATTTATAGATGATTTTACCAGGTTTCCCTATATTTATTTTCTCAAAAACAAAAGTGATGTTTATTTTGTGTTTCTTGCTTTTGAATCATATTTTCATCGTCAATTCAACACTGCCATCAAAGATTTTCATTCATATTAGGGAGTTAAATTTCAAAAACTACACAAATATTTTATTCAACATGGCATTATTCATCGTATGGCCTATTCGTACACATATGAGCAAAATGGGCTGTCTGAACGAAACAAATTGGCATACTGTTGATACCGGTTTAATGTTGTTAGCTCATTCTCATATTCCTTTTGCTCATTCTCATATTCCTTTTGGTTTTTGGACTTATGCTTTTCGTACAGCCATTAATGAATTGCCAACTCTAGTCTCAAATAATATTTCACCATTTTAAAAATTATTCCATAAAACTCCAAAATACATGGACACTAAGATTTTTGGTTGTGCTATTTTCCCTACCTTTTTCTATATAACAGGTCCTTTAAAAGCTGTGAATGTGTTTACCTTGGCCATACTCTAAATCACATGAGTTTTGACTGTTGTGATATTACTAATGACAAAATATAAGTTGTTTGCAATGCAAATTTTGATAAAAAATAATTCCATTTAAAAATTCACATAGCCCGCCCACTTCCTTGCCTCCAACATAGGTGTCATGGCTACCAATACATGCTCTTTTATCTCCAATGTCACAAACAAGTCAATCTCTATCTTTTTAACAATCCTTATCTCCCCACACTTATAATCATGCTTTGCCTCTATCCCATACCAACTCTCCTACTTCACATGACTCCTTGTCATAAACACCTACCCAATCTTCCTTAACAACAACTCGTTCTTTATCCTTATCAAAGCACTCCCCTCCCATTCTTCACCGTAACAACTCTCTAACCATTCCCTCCAATTATATAGGTTTAAATCTCCTAGTTGATCTCTCTGAATACAATATTCCACTACCTCTAACATCTCCCATTCAGCCTTCCCGCACCCATCACATGCAAATTAGACCTCGTACCCTTGCAAAACACCAAGCCCATATTGTTCTTTCTCAAGCTTCTAACCTAAATTATTTGGAGCATGAATCCATATTTTTTAAGGATGTAGCTCACTATAAAGAATGGCATCAGGCTATGGATCATGAAATCAGTGCTTTGCAATTAACCCACACTTGGACCCTTATCCATCCTCCACCTCATACAAATATCATTGCCAACAAATGGATTTTTCGTATAAAAAGAAATTCAGTTGGTGCCATTGAACTCTATAAAGCTTTACTTATAGCAAAAGGGTTCACCCAACTCTCTAGTGTGGATTACAAGGAGACTTTCAGCCCGGTGATTAAAGCAATAACCATCTGGGTCATTATTGGTCTTGCAACTATGAATCATTGGCCAATGATGTAACTAGATATGTCCAATGCTTTTTTACATTGTCATGTTGAAGAGGATTTTTACATGTCACAACCTTGAGGTTATATTAACTCTACCAATCCACACTATGTCTGCAAATTAAGTAGGTCTCTTTATGGCCTTAAACAAGCTCTATGAGCTTGGTTTGCTCTCCTCACGACCTGTCTTCATGCCTTAAATTTTGTCTCCTCCAAAGTTGACAGTTCTCTTTTTATTCTCAACCAAGGCACTAACCATGTTTTTCTATTGGTGTATGTAGATGATATTGTTATTATAGGTTCTTGCTCTAAGCTCATTCAATCCATAATTCAGTCACTCTAACAAACCTTTCCAATACGTGACTTAGGCTCTTTACACTATTTTCTTAGCTTGGAATTAAAACAACAATCTGATGGCACCTTACTCACTCAAAGCCAATACCTCAGTGATCTTTCGTGCAAATATAGAATGGCAGACAGTAATCCCTACTCAACTCCTATCCAATCCTTTTCATCTTTATCCAAAATGGCGGGCACCCTACTGCCTAAAGGAGAAACCTACCACTAAATATGCCACCATATGGTGGCACTTCAATATGCCACTATCATATGTCCAGACATAGCACCATCCCACTGATGTTCAGTGGAAAGCATTTAAGCGACTTTTGCGCTACATTCAAGAAACCAAACATGTTGGCCTTTTTTATTCAACTATTTATTCACCTCAATTGTGTTATTAGGCAGATAGTGATTGGGGTAGGGACCCGAATGATAGGCGCTCTACCTTTAGCTATATAATTTTTCTTGGTTATTCTTTAATTTCATGGTTAGCCAAAAAATAAACTACCATTGCTCGATCATCCACTGAAAGTGATTATAAGGCTATAACTAATGCAACTTCTGAATTGATTTAGCTCCATGGCTTGCTTTGTGAACTTAGGTACCCATTTTCAAAAGCTTTTCTTTCTTATGACAATATTGGTGCCATGTATTTAAGTACCAATCCTATATTTCATGCTCGTATGAAGCACATTAAATTGGACTATCACTTTGTTCAAGAACAAGTTACATCCGATTTTCTTCAACTCCACTTCATTGCTAGCCATGACTAGCTCGCTGAGTTGTTCACCAAATCCCTGCCATCTACTCAATTTCATCATTTGTACTCTCAACTTCCACTTTGTGATTGCATGGATTTACAAAAGGGTGATAAGACATCTTAAGATAATTTTTTTTTACTATTTGTTACCATTGTTATAGCTTGTTACAATTGTATTTATCTTTTCATTTGTTTGTTACTCTTGTATCACTTTTTGCACTCTTCCCTGTAACATTGATAAATATACAACAAATACAATCAAAACCTTTACAAAGAGAAGTATAGGTGGTTGGAGCTAAAGACATGGCTAGTTTTGTGATGTACAAAGTGATTGAAATTTTTTAATAAGTTAGAGGAGAAGTGGTTTCCATTGAAGAGAGAGGAAGAGAGTTGGATTACAAAGCACCATTTCTAGTGGCTCTAATGGCCACATAGCAAATCTGTAGCCCCTTTTATTTTTATTCTCTTTTTTCTATTATTATTAACTAAATAAATGATTTTAATATGACAATTAGAATTTATAAACAATTCTTCACTCTTTCTATTTATTCTTTGCTCTAAATTATGTTGTTAATTTTAATTTTCAATAATGATAAAATTAATCTTAACTTTTTTTCTTTTGTGCCTTCTATAATTACTTTATTTTAACACAAAATAATTTACTTAGTTTAGAAATTTTAATTCAAATGTAAGAAAAATATGAAAATATTATTATTATTGTAAAATAGTATTATTTTACGTAAACGTAAAAATTGGTATTTTATAGTTATAATTTGATATATTATATATTAATTGTAAAATAATATAGAATATTTCAAATTGTAACAGAAAATGTAACAGATACAACATTATTGTATCTGTTATAGAATATATCAAATTGCAAAATACTTTGTCGAAAAATAAACATATACAACATTATTGTAACAGAAAATGTAAAATAAACGTAAAGTATTCTAAACTGACAAAAATATAAATATAGAATTTTAGGGTACTCAATACAATGGGAAGTGGAGTAACAATTTCATTTTTAAAAATTTTAAAGTGATTGAAATACAAATTCTAAAAGAATGAAATCTGGAATACTTTTTATTTCTTTTTGTTTACGTTTAGTTTATTATCCATATATGAAACAATCTCATTATATATTTTCCTTATCTTTGATTGAATATATTATCATCACTATTATTAATTGTTTTATTATTGGTAGCCTCATGTCTGCTATGTTAGCAGTTCGGCTCATCATTCCTGGAATATAAATTCTAAAGACATTAAATTTAAATTATTTTTTATACTTTTGCTTTACCTTTTGCATATTTTTTATTTTATTTTTCTTATATTTTACGTTTTTTGATACGATATCTTCCTTATAGTATATTTTACGTTTCTGATACAATATCGTCATTAAAGTATATTTTACGTTTTTGATACAATATCATTGCACCAAAACAATAAACTTCATGTGTTTGCTACTTATATAGACTAAAAAAACCACCACTTTAAAATATGTTTTTGTATACTTTTAGTTTATTTTTCATATATATTAGCTTATTTTCTATATATTTTATGTTTTTGAGACAATATTTTCATTACAATATATTTTATGTTTTTTATACAATATCCTCATTACAATATATTTTACGTTTCTGATACATATCATTGCACAGAAACAATAAACTTCATGTGTTCTCTACTTAAATAGACTAAAAAAAACTCACTATTAATTATTAATGACTTTTATTTTAAAATTATTTTTTCTGTACTTTTGGTTTATTTTTCATGTATTATTAGTTTATTTTCTATATATTTTACATTTCTAATACAATATCTTCATTATAGTATATGTTACATTTATGATACAATATCCTCATTACATTATATTTTACATTTCTGATACCTTATCATTGCACCAAAAATAATAAACTTCATGTGTTCGCTGCTTAAATAGATTTAAAAAATCACTATTAATTATTAATGAACTTTTATTTTTATTCTAAAAGGTAAAAAAAAGCATGTAGAGCTGAATTTTAATGGAGGAATTTTCCTTCAAACTAAATCCATGATGTTCGACTCTAATTAAACCATATAGTCCAAGCCAAACCAATGCCCAAGGTTTAAACCTTGTAGTTGACCTCACTAAATACTAACCTCCTCACCCACATTAAGCCACACGAATAGTGTTGTTCTCTCCTAACCTATCTCTCTAACCCAAATTCATCCTATGCAACTCTAAAACACTACCATGCAACGTCATCAAGCTCACCTTATCACCTCTTCATCTAATCTTTCTTCTCATACTGAACCACAAACAATCACCCAAACTATCAAACATGATGAATGACACAACCATGAGTAAAGAAATACAAGCTCTCTTACAAAATAAAACATGGAGTTAGGTTCCACATCCTGCTTATACTAATGTTATTAAAAAAAATGGGTTTTTGGATAAAGAAACATTTTGACGGTTCTATATCTCAATACAAAATATGTCTTGTAGCTAAAGGCTTTAATTAACAATTGAGCATTGATTATTCTGAGACATTCAGTCCAATGGTTAAAGCAACCACCATCCGGACAATTGCAGCACTCGCCACTATAAATAAATGGGACATACAACAACTTGATATATCAAATGCTTTTCTTTATTGCGATTTTCATGAAACTGTTTATATAGAACAACCAAAGGCCTTTGCTGATAATGAGAGGTCCGATCATGTCTATCTTCTACACCACTTTCTTGATAGTCTCGAATAGGCACCTCGTGAGTGGTTCAATTATCTGAGTAATTTTTTGTTCATTTTTTAGATTTCATGCTTTAAAGGCTGACATCTCTTTATTCATTCTTAATAAAGGTTTGGCTTCCTTATTTCTTTTGATTTATGTTAACGAAATCATTTTCATCAGTAATTCCAAATTGCTTCTTGATTTTTTATTTCCTATTAGTAGTTGGAATTTGTTGTTCAAGATATTGGCCCATTAAGTTATTTCTTGGTATTAAGGTTAGCTCTATTTGCTTGGGTACTGAGGTTGAGGGTAGGGAAATTTAGCTTGTTAAAAAGAAGGCTAAGGATTAACAAAGGACGTATACCCTCCAACACCTGTTAATAGAATAGTTGTTTAAACCATAGATTTGGCAAGCTCTAAAGTTTTTCCATGGACATCTTCTATTCTGCCATAAAGGATGATGAATAAAAAAAGGTGGGTTGGCTAACAATAGTGGCAATGAAGATGTTTGAGTGGGAGCATATGATCTTGGTTTTGAATATGATAGTTGTGGTTTATAAGAAAGATAAGCAAGTGAAGGTTCATAAGTACCATTGAGAAGAATTTCATGAGCAAGGGGATGATTGTAAAGCTCATTAAAGGATACTAGTTTGGGTTTGAGATTAAAAGTAGTGATAATGCTGTGATATTTAGCACTAATAATATAGTAGATAATTGCATTGAACTCTGTTGGTGTCATTGTCCTTCCGGCAGCAGATAGTTCATTAGAAAGAGATTTGGCACGTTGGAGATATTGAGAGATTGTCATGTCATTCTTCTTCAGTTCTTATAAATTAATATTTAATTGAAGTTGTTTTGTAAAATTGAGCCAAAAGAATTGGCTAGAGTTGTCCAAGCATCTTGAGAAGATTTAAGTTCGATCACATACGGAAACACTTTTTCAATAATAGAGGAGAGAATTCATAAGAGTAACATCTGATCACGTTAAAAGCATATTTCAAAGGCTGGATTAGGAACTTCAATTGGAGGATTAACAGTGTTAAGAAGTGTTTTTGGTAGATAAGGTTGTGTACCATCAACAAAACCCATTAGTTTATAGTAATCAATAGAGGTAAGAAATGTGATTTTCAAGCCAAATAATTTTTATTGTTTAATTTGATTATGAAAGAGTGAGTTGTCGTTGAAGGAGAGGGAAGAGGGTTTGAAGAAATATGAGCAAGTTAATTGTTGTTGTTTGACATGGTGCTCCGATACCATGTAAAGAGTAGAGATGAATTGTATGTATTTGATATATTAAAAATAAGTGAAGTAGAAAGTAATACATATGTAACAAATGGAAGATAAAGCTAGAGCTGTATAGTATAGTTTGTTACAACAATAAAATAGAATTTGATGCGGTTAAGGATTATCCTTGACACTTAATACCCTTTATAGGATTTGAGTGGTTTTCCTTTATGGATTTTTTATTTCTCTTCATTGTAAAATTTTTATAGATATTTCTACAATCGGATTTATTTAAAGTCAAATAGTCAATGTATGTCTAATCAATATCATTGAGTGAAGCATACAAATTGCTCATAAGTTGTAAATCAAAGAGCTCTATCAATGCAGTTTAAAAATAGTGACAAAAAATTTCACAATTATGTGAGATTTTATTTTGATATTTCTTGATTGTACTTTTATTTATATTATTTGTTAAGTGAGATGTATTTTTAATTTTTAGTGAATGAAAATTTTCTTTTTTTTTTCAAAAGAAAAAACTAATAATTATCAGTAACAATTTAATTGAATAAATTTAAATCAATTATTAACTAATACTTTTTAATCTCAATAAACTCTTATAATCTAATTGTTGGATGAGAAATAACTGTCGAATCTTTTCATTCACTAAAGCAAGCACCCTTATATTTCACTAATAAATGCAAAATCCCTAAAAGAACTTTTAAGAATTCTAAAAAAAAAAAGATAAGTACTTATAAATATCATATTCATAGAACCCAATGGCAAATTTTATTATAACTTGTAATTTTGGTTTCCTCCAACATCCTAAAATTAAATATTAACACCCCTAAACGAGTCATTATATTGTGTCATGATGACACCATGTCATAAAAAAAATGACCTACATTTGTAGGTGAAATAGGTTACCTTTTTTTTCCTTTACCCATTTAACGGGTAACCTAAAATTTGTTTTTGGCATTATTATCATTTTGAATTTGGGAATTTTCTCATTTTGAACATTAAACTGAAAATATATCATTCCAAAAACAACACAGATTAAAAGAGTTAAATTAAGTCATTTGGCGGGCTTGAAACTCATGAAGGGTGATTTCTAATAATACAAGCATTTCTGACAACCCAATCTACTGCTTGGTTCATTTCTCTCTTCACAAAAGTAAAATAGTATTGAATTTTTGAGTCGTAATGGCTTTAATATCATAAACTAAAGCTTGAATCTCCTATTTGACAAGTTCATTTCACACGGTAACATTTGACAAGTTCCCCTCATTTCTTCTTCTTTTTCAACTTCTACATCCTCTGATCTCATATTTCTACCAAAAAAAAA
>CATIWM010320877.1:0-28481 GCA_949671775.1 Mallotus repandus | reverse complement strand
AAAAGAAAACAAAAAGAAGAAAGAAAAAATAAAAACCCAACTAATAAAACTAAAAAAAAGAAGGAAAAAAAAGTAAAATGGGCACTATTGAAAACAAAATAAAAAATAGGGCATGCATGAAAACTAAAATGGGCACTCGTGTAATTTATACAAAAGGTAGGGTAAATGACTGTAAATAAGGTAGAAAAAGTGCATAATTCTTTAAATTTCTCTTAATTTAATTAATTAGCCAATTAAATAAAGCATTTTTTATAATTTGTAGACTTAGGCTCACCTTAGAATTAAAATATGCAGAATCAAGCCCACTAATTTAAATACTTCATAATTTGTAGACTTAGACCCATTTTTTTAGAATTAAAATAAGTTGACTTAGGTTCATTTAATTTAAAATTAAATAGGAATTAGGTCCATTAGTCTTTAGGCTCACTTGTAAATTAAAATATGTAGATTTAGCCCATCTAATTAAAATTAATGTAGATTAGACTAACTTAGGGGTTGTATGCTTAAATGAATGCAGTTTTTGTATGTTTTGTTTTCATGTGACTAGTTGCTTAGAGTTGATTGTTAAATTATGGTTTAATATGAAATTGCATGTAATAAGAGAATAAAATAGTAATTCACAAAGTAATTTTAAATGAACACAAAACTAAAACAAGTTGGTATTCCGTATCTAGAATCTCCTGGTTGTAGTGCTAACTCTATTTTAGAGAATCGAGTCACCACCACCTTCGATTTGTCCCAGTGATTACCCTAGGCGGTGACTCCTCATCTCCACGCTATGTCTATGTGATATAGTAGTGTGTTCTCTAGAGCTCTGAGCTCAAATAGTGTCGCAGTTGTAATATACTTGGGCGTGCTCTAAATTCCGCCATTTACAATGGCGACTCCACTGGGGATGCCAAGAAGACTAAAAAGCTCGTACCTCCTAGCTATTTACAAAGAGGGACTAAAGAAGAGGTGATCAAGGAAGTCACTGAGGAAATGTAAGAATAGTTGATGTGTCTGCCATCTGAAGGAGAGTCACCATAAAATCTAGCATCCTTAGCTTCTAGAATTAGAAATAATCTTCTTACTGTTTTCTTTCAATAATATTTCAATTTCTTAAGAACTTTTTTGTTTTAATGATCGATGATATGAATTCTGATTTTGCTTATTTGTGTAATGTGCATCCTGATGGTACTATACATTATGATATTAATTGCATTTGCTTGTTTGACATAAATTTAATCTAATTAGATTCATTCAACATGGGCACAAATGAAAATTCAAAGAACATTTTTATATCACATGATACAACTTTTGAAGATAGGAAATTTAAGGGAAAAATAAAAAGAATGATAAAAAAAGGATCCTACAAATTAAAATATCCATAAAAGGCTAGCCAGACAAAAATTGCAGAAATAAAACATATATTCAGTGCAAAAATATTCAAGACTAGTCGATAATAAGAGTTGTATCATGTGATGTAATGAATGTACTCGTTTTAGCCTTAATGAATGAATAAAGTTGAATTTGAAATTTTTGTTCAAACATCGCATATTCATCTTTATCATATCGCATAAGTATTTGAATGGAAAAACAAAACATAATGTAATCTAAAGAAATTAGAGATATGAGATCACTATTTTAGTTTTATTTTCTTTTCTTGTCACCCCTTTGTGATTCATTTTGTAAAGTCTAGTGTCCTTTTGTACCTAGAGAATTCAGATGGCTCAATAACTTGAATTGCAACCCATACCTTGTAACTTGATGAGTGTGAAAAATCTTATATTTTGAACACTCTTTTCTTTTGGATTAGAATCTAATTAGTTGCATTTTTAGTTAATTTAAAAATCTTTTATTTATTTTTGTTAATTTTGTTTAGTTGTTAGGATTTAATTGATTTTTTTTATTTTAAAGTTTATTTAGTTATTCATTATTTAAATTTTAAAATAAGGATGCATGGGAGGTAGTTAAAGGATTTGAACAAGTCAAAGATAGGATTTGGAGGAAGCACAAGTCAAATCCTTGAAGAAAAGTGGAGTTTTAAAGGTAACTTGTTCTTGCGCAGCCACGTGCCTGGGTACATACAACCATGCTTGATTGCTGGAAAGCTGACACAGCCATGCACACCCTGCGACATATCCACGCAACCTGATTCAACACAAAGAAGACTGTTCTTGCACAGGCATGCGTATGGGTGTGTACAGTTGTGCAAGCTGTTACAACAACTTTTTAAATTCAAATTTTGAGCTGATGATTTGATGGGATTTTATAAGATTTGAATTGTAACAAACCTCAAAATTATTGGAGGCTTGAGACTATAAATAGGGGGCCTTCATAAGAGCAAAAACAATCTTGATCTTAGTTTTTATTTCTTTTTAGAATAAAAGTTGGTTTTGATTTAAGTTCTTGTTCATGTTGATTTAGAGAATTAAGTTTTGAAGTTTTGAAGGAACAAGACCTTCCATTACAGTTGTTTAAAGCAGTAAAGGGGGTTTTCTTATTTTGCTCTCTTCCTTTCAACATAAGTAGCTAAGTAGATTTTTAGGGTTCTTATTTCAATTCAACCATGTGCATATTGTGATTTAATCTATGTTTTTAATCTTAATTCTTTGGTTGTTGTTTAACTTAATGTCATCTTAGGCTTGATCACCCTTAGATTGAATTTACACTTTAGAACTTGATTGAGAGATATGTTTTATTGGATTCAAACAATAACCTATTAGTTGCTTACTTAGTTGAGAGACATTTAAGTAACTAATATTGATTAAAAAGCTGAACTTAAAGCTGAGTTTAAGAAACACTTAGTTAGTGAGAGCTATAAAACCTGGTGTTAATTTGGCTTAATTAATAGTAGGTTTATCTGAGAGGAAAATCTATGATTTTAAAAATGCTTTCAAATTGAATTAATATTAGTTTAAGACTTAGATGTTCAATCTATTTTAAGAAAAAGTTGAATTGAAAATAAGAACCCTAGCCTTTAATTTGATTGTTAAATTTTAATTAAAATTGTTTTGCTTATTTTTACTTGATTTTCAAACTAAAATTCGGTGTTTAAAAAAAATGCTTTTAGTATTTCAATACTCAATTTGCAATTTCTGTGGGATCGATACTTTATTTTACTACTTAAACTGACTCTGTACGCTTTTAGATTTCACACGTCAAGTTTTTGGCGCTGTCGTCGGAGATTGCCAAAATTGATATTCCTAAGAAAATTATGTTGTTTGATTTAGACATTATTTTTATTTTTTTTCATTTGTGGTAATTGTAGGGACTTGTGTTAGTGTATGCACACAACACATAGTGCGAGCAAGCAAAGAGTTCCACTAATACCACTTGATTTACAGCTTGCAAGGGTAGTTCAAAAAAGAAGAAGACAATATAGAAATAGGATGAACAGAGGGGAAGAAGAAAAAAATCAACTTCCAGCTCAAAATGGACATAATGGGCAAAGGACTATAAGGGACTATGTTAGTCCTAATGTCTAAGGTGACCAAACTTCAATTGTGAGATCGGCGATTGCAGCAAATAATTTCAAAATCAAGCCTACCATGATCCAAATGATCTATAACTCACAATTTAGTGGACTACCACATGAGGACCCAATTGGTTACATGATGAGTATTGCTCAACCTTCAAGATGAATGGAGTGTAGCTCGAAGTAATTCGGCTTATTCTCTTTCCATTCTCCCTTATGGATAAAGCCAAGAGGTGGTTCACAAGCTTACCACCTAACTCCATCAACACTTAGCAAGAGCTCTACAATGCTTTCTTCAACAAGTACTTTCCACTAGCTAAAGTCTTAAAGATAAAAAATGAGATCAATTCTTTTTACCAAAGAAAGGATGAAAGCTTCTACAAATGTTGGGAGAGGTTTAAGGATCTTCAAAGGCAATGTCCACTTTAATTGATACCTTCATGGGATTTGGTTCAATCATTTTATAAAGGTGTCAATCCATCAGTAAGGGTGAACATAGATGCATTATGTCAAAAACACCTGAAGAAGCTTTAGACTTTTTTGAGGAAATGGCCAACATACAAAGTCTTTAGTCTAATAAAAGGGCTATTCCGATGAAAGTAGGGTGTATTGAAGTTGATAATTTCACCATGATAAATGCAAAATTGGATGGTTTATCCAAAAGAATGAATCAATTGAGTGTTAATGTTGTGTCTAACTTTTCTTCTTCTTATGAATTGTGTCAGGGTGATCATCCGACTATAGAACGTCAAATGATGTAAGGACTGTCAATGGAGAATGTGAACTATGTGAACAATTTCAAGGGGCAGCAAAACCAAGTGCATGGTAACACTTATAATTCTAGTTAGAGAAATCATCCTAATTTCTCTTGGAGCAATCAAGGAAATAAACCAGTGGAGACCACAAGCCCCATTAGGTTTTGGAGGTCAGAATGCTCAATATCAACAATCTCAATTCTAGCAAGATAAGGGTTCATCCTTAGGAGTTATTATAAAGAGTGAATTGGAGAAGTTCATGGAAGTAATATCAACAAAAATGAACTAACAAGATGAAGCTACAAAGAGGTTTAAACAAATGTTTAAAAATCACTCTTCCTTTATTGATAACTTGGAGATACAAGTAGGGCAATTGGCAAACTCTCTGTCAATAAGAAATTAAGGTGCACTACCTAGCAACACAGAGACCAACCTTAGAGAGCATGTAAGGGCTATAACTTTAAAGAGTGGAAAAGAATTAGAGGTGCCTAGTAAATCCAAAGTCCATGAGGAAGAGGAAAAAAAGGATAGGTCAAATATGGAGACTTTAAGGGATGAGGAAACCAAGTCCAACAAGAAAGGCAAGACCAAGTCCAAAGAGGAGAAGGATATTATTAAGCCATATGTACCACCGTTACCTTTTCCCCAAAGGATAAGGAAAGAGGAGATAGAAAAAGAGAAGAATAAGTTCTTTGACATGTTTAGAAAGGTACACAAGAATGTTTCATTCAAAGAAATGATTTCTCATATGCCTAAGTATGTCCAATTTTTTTAATGATCTAATCTCAAATAAAAGGAGATTAAAGAAATTGGAGACAATATTTTGAACGAGGAATGTAGTGCGATCCTCTTGAAAAAGCTTAAACATAAGAGTCTATATGTCCCTTATTTTATTGGGGGCATGTCCATTCCTAAGGCACTTTGTGATTCAAGAGCAACAATTAATTTGATGTCCTTATCTATTTTCAAGAAGTTAGGATTGAAGGAATTGTATTCTATAAACATGAGTTTACAATTAGCGGATAAGTCCATTATTAAACCCGTAGGAATTGCAGAGGATGTAGATGTGGAAATGGGTAGTTTTGTGTTCCCAATGGATTTTATTATCCTCGACTCAGAAGAAGATGCAAATCACCATAGTAGGGATGCCATTCCTCTTTGTTGCCAAAGCTATCATTGATGTGTATAATGGGACCATCACCTTGCAAATTGGAGAAGAAATTCAAACCTTTGATGCTTATCAAGAACCTCAAGTTGAAGACATATGCATGAAGATTAAAGTCATGAATAATAATGAGCTTAAGGATAAAGGTTACATCAAGGCAAGAGTGAAACATGCCAAAGCAAAGGAGTTCAATTTCAAAGCTAAAGATGATGGAGGGAGGAATTCAATCCAACTAACTCAAGATATCAAATCAAAGCCACCTTCAAATTCATTTATTTCATAGTGCAAGGGTGTTGATTCCAATGTTGAAAAGAGGAGAAAGTACACAATATGAAGGCCAAAAGTGAACTATGCTCTTACATATAGGGAGCATGTTCCTTAACAACTTTGAAAACACGGCGATGGTCTAGCTTAAACACCTTAAACAAGCGCCTCTTGGGGGCTTAAACAAGCATTTTATCTTGTTTAATTTAATTTATTTGTTAATTTTATTTCTTCATTTAGTTTAAAAACTCATGATTTTCCCCTTAGTGATTATTTTTCAGGAAATGCAGAAGAGGAGCTGATTCAACCTCTGAGATTTAGTAAAGATTTTGATAGCCTTAAAGTATCATAATAGAAAAAGTACTCATATACAATTGAAGTAGACATCTAGAGCTTTATAAATTGATCTTACTTGATAAAATCCATGTTCATTTGGGTTTTCAAATCATGAGTTGTAATCAGCATATGCAGCTTTCACTTCAAGTTGCATAACTCTTAGTATTTCAGCAATATCTTGAGCTAAAAAGGTCCAATTAATGTGATTTAAAGTGATATAGAAATCTTAGATAAATATATACAACTTTCATAAAGCAAGATTTAGCTGATTCGATCATATTCAAGGGCTAAAGTCTCGGGCACAGTTGTGCACCTGGGTGAGCACAATTGTGCATGAACAGAAGCCACGAAGAGAAGCAGGCATGGATGTGCGGCCTCAGTATATAGCTATGCAATCTAGTAGGAGGCTAGCTGAGATGCAGGCATAGCTGTGCGGCCTCAGCGCACAGCTGTGCGACCTGATGGATGTTGGATGTGCGGCCTCAGTATATAGCTATGCAATCTAGTGGGCGAGGGGGAGAGAAATTAAATTTCTTTTTCAAATTTTTGATTTTAAATTTTAAATTTTAAGTTTTTGAATTTAATTTTGAAAATTTTTTAATTTTTAATTATTTAGGAATTTGAATTTAATTTTTATCTTGAATTTTTCTTATCGATTTAGATTGTAAATACAAAATTCAAATTTTATTTTTTAGATTATTATCTTTTTACCTTTTTCAAAATTTTATTTAGGATTTCCAAATTTTATTTAGAAAGTTTAAATAATTTTTATCTTTTCAAAATTTTATCAGGATTAGTTAAGGTTTCCTAATTCTTTTTAACATCTTCACTTTTATTTAAAGAGCTAAACTTCTTCACCTCACTCATACCTCTCTACGCTCATTTAATTCTTTTTGTTCTTTTGCAATTTAACATGTTTCTTTTAGTATGGCTAGAACGAATAACCAACAACCCATTACTAAGTGAATGAAGCCCATTGGAAGGAAAGGCCAGGAAAGCATTGATATCGATGGGGCACATTGTCACAAGCTTAGCCATGTATTTCGTACAATTCAAAATTACTAAGCATGAGCTTGAGCCGTTGAAGCTTGAGTTATTTGATGAAGAATATCTCATTAGAGCTGAAGTCATCATCGAATGGGGAGAGTTAGAGGATGCCGATTCTAGGAGATGCTATATAATTCGGCAAAATGCAATGAAGCTTAACAAAGCTCCTCTACCAAGAGCTATGGAAGAAGAATATGAAGATGTTAATGAGGCTCAAGAATCATAAGAAGCTTGTTTAGGAAAGAGAAAGAGGGCTAATGATCGGGTTGAGAAAAGCATAAAGGAAGTTAAGGAGATGATAAATCTTTCTGACCATAGAACTGGGAATATGTTTATAGACTTATCATATGAGATGGAGCATTTTGAAAGGAAAAGTGAAGCAAGAGCGGTGAAGTTGCAAGCCCAAATCGAAAAGCTTAAACAACAAATCTTTCAAGACAAAAGATCAAGGGGACTTAAAGAAGCAGCAACAGAGTTCATCTTCACCTTACCTCCTAGTGCATCCAAATAAGGGAAATACACTTTCCTTTTCTTTTTTGTTTTTATTTATATTTTTGCAATTTTTATGTTTATTTGTTTTTCTTTCAATAAATTGGAGTCATGCATGCTATTAGATTCATTTTACTTAAGTTTTTTAACCTATTCCTATGAAGAGTTTATTTCATCAGAGATGGTTTTCTTGAGTAAATGTGATAATCTTCCTTTCATTTTTTGTTTTGACTTTTAAATTAGAAAAATGAATTGTGGTTAGGGATTTTTTATTTTTAATGAACTTAATGCTTAATGTTCCATTGAGTGATTGAACTTGGATGCTTAATATTTGAGAAAGATGCTTATAAGTAGGAATTAAGTTTCCTCTTTTAGGATAATCCATTTCATATGTATTTAGGCACCTATGAGCTACTCTCTATAAAAAAAATGAGATGGAATGTAAAATGCACTCGTTTGGAGCTGAAAACTTAAATTTAAACTCTTATGCTCCTTTTACTCTAATGCTCTATTATAGAGTAAGAGTATACAAAGGATCCTTTTTGGAGGTATCCACACTAAGTAGTGCAGGAAAGGTGGGGTTTATTGTGATTGGGAAGACTTTGATTAAATAAATAAGATGAGTGCCATATGGATGCTTTGTATGTGTGAATTTTGGACTACTTAAGTATAGAGATAATTCCTATTTACTTTCATTTTTCTTGGGTGTTAATTGTTCATTTTCATAAATTTAATGGAAGAGTTTGCTTTTCACACGGTAAATGCTACATCTTTGACCTCAAGTTATTTGTTTTAATTTATTATTTTTAAGCTTTATATTAAAGGGAGACTAGAATGGTTAGTCAAGTTAAAACCAGTTGATGATTTTAATTCTTTATATGAATAGGTTGTTCTCTTGTTTTGCTTAAGGACAAGCAAAGACTCCAGTGTGGGAGAATTTGATGAGTGTGAAAAATCTTGTATTTTGAACACTCTTTTCTTTGGGATTAGAATCTAATTAGTTGTATTTTTAGTTAATTTAAAGATCTTTTATTTATTTTTGTTAATTTTGTTTAGCTGTTAGAATTTAATTGATTTTGTTGATTTTTAAGTTTATTTAGTTAATCTTTATTTAAATTTTGAAATAAGAATACATGGGAGGCAGTTGAAGGATTTGAACAAGTCAAAGATAGGATTTGGGGGAAGCACAAGTCAAATCCTTGAAGAAAAGTGGAGTTTTAAAGGTAGTCTGTTCCTACATAGCCACGTGCCTAGGTGTGCACAACCATGCCTGATTTTTGGAAAGCTGACACAGCCATGTGCACCCTGCGACACAACCACGCAACCCGATTTAGCATAAAGAAGACTATTCTTGCGCAGCCATGCGAGTGGGTGTGCATAGTTGTGCAAGCTGTTACAATAACTTTTTAAATTCAAATTTTGAGCTGATGGTTTGATGGGATTTTTTGAGATTTGAATTGTAACAAACCTCAAAGTTGTTGGAGGCTTGAGGCTATAAATAGGGGGCCTTTATAAGAGCAAAAACAATCTTGATTTTAGTTTTTATTTCTTTATAGAATAAAAGTTGGTTTTGATTCCAGTTCTTGTTCATATTGATTTAGAGAATTAAGTTTTGAAGTTTTGAAGGAACAAGATCTTCCATTGCAACTGTTTAAAGTAGTGAAGGGGATTTTCTTATTTAAACTCTTTTGTTATTATTTTCTTATAATTGATAATGATTGGTTATTTCTTCTCTACTTCATCTTGCTCTCTTCCTTTCAACATAAGTAGCTAAGTAGATTTTTAGGGTTCTTATTTCAATTCAACTATATGCATATTGTGATTTAATCTAAGTTTTTAATCTTAATTCTTTGGTTGTTATTGAACTTAATGTCATCTTAGGCTTAATCACCCTTATTTTGAATTTACACTTTAGAACTTGATTGAGAGATAGGTTTTATTAGATTTAAACAATAACCTATTAATTGCTTACTTAGTTGAGAGACATTTAAGTAACTAGTATTGATTAAAAAGCCGAACTTAAACTTGAGTTTAAGAAACACTTAGTTAGTGAGAGCTATAAAATTTGGTGTTAATTTTGCTTAATTAATCGTAGGTTTATCTGAGAGAAAAATCTATGATTTTAAAGATGCTTTCAAATTGAGTTAAGATTAGTTTAAGACTTAGATGCTCAATCTATTTTAAGAAAAAGTTGAATTAAAAATAAGAACCCTAGCCTTTAATTTGCTTGTTAAATTTTAATTAAAATTATTTTGCTTATTTTTACTTGATTTTCAAACCAAAATTTGGTGTTTAAACAAACAAACACTTTTAGTATTTCAATACTTAATTTGCAATCTCTATGGGATCGATACTTTGTTTTACTACTTGAACTGACTCCATACGCTTGCGAATTTTGTACGTCATAACTATCATCAATTATTGCATCAGTATCAAGCCTCATATTCATCTCAAGAGTTCTTTGAAGCTACAGATTCCTCACGTTATCCAACTCTACTAAGAGCAAGTTTAGTTGAATTCAATATTAAGAATTCTCTTCAGTTAGTTCACTCACTCCTCTGCTTCTTTAATATATAAGATTGTAATTGATGGGATTGGTAAGACAAAAGATCAACAGGAGCAATGAGCAAATTGAGTTTCTTTTGCAACCAAATCTAACAAAAAAAAAAAGATGAGAACAAAAGAAAAAATTCAGCACACTAAGTTGAAAACCTGAAAGGGTGGCTTAACCAAAAATAAGGGCAAGCCTGCTAAGTTGAAAACTAGAAAGGGCGGTTTATACAAAAATAAAGGCATGAGAAAAGAAAAAAAGAAAAAAAAAGACTTTGGTTGCATATATGAAGAAACAAAAAGTTTGCTAGAAAGGTATTGATGAATCTAGTAAGAATAAGAGCCATAAGTTTAGCTCTATTCTCCAATAATAGTGATAATCTCAGTGGAAAATTATCAAAAAATGGAGGCAAAATGTAGCTCTTGAGGCAATTTGGGGGAAAAAAAGTAAATCTTTATTCAAAGAAACACTAAAGTATAAGAGTCAGTAAAAAATTTCTTGGGGCAAAAAGAAGTAAACTACAAGCCATAAACAACAGTTCATCAATATAGCACAATTATATCCAGGAATCATTATCTCAATCATCAGGGCATGGACTCCATCCTTCAGCCTGGTCATTTGTCCAACAAACTGTATCAGAAGTTCTAACATCAGAAGTACTAACCTCGAAGCATCCAATGCTTAAATTTACAAGCTATTGATGAAACACTTCGTTCTCATGCTCTAAGTTATGCACATAACTCTGCCATACAGAAGACTTATTAGGATCATGCATATCATACGTAGTATGCATACACTTGCATACATCTGTTGTGAAAAACTTGCTTTTCATGGTAAAAGTCTTTGAGACAAGGCAAGATTGTACAAATACTCTACTACTAACATTCAAAATTAGTGTTATAAAAGTGCAAGAAAGTAGTCAGAGTAAGAGTAGTGACGCTATCAAGGTGAACCTAATGCTTAATGGGCCCATCTAGAAAGGAATATCACTGATAGTAATACTCACAGAAACCTTATCATATGCAACATCAAGAGGTTGGATAGAAAGATCAAGCTCCTCAAATTTAGCATTTATTTCCAAAGCCTCATTTGGAGCATCATCTGGAATATCACCTGAAACCTTCAGCAAGAGGACAGCCTACTCCCACAAACTGTCCAAGCAAAAGAAAGTTAATAATGAAGAGCATACTTTTCCTTTGAAGTTGCCTCATCTGAGTACTTTCTTTCTTCCATAAATTTCTAAATATTATAGAACCATGACTTCTCTTCTAGCCCTATCTGAATACTCATTATGTGTTCACTCCATGACATGGAGCTCTTGCTTTTACAATCATTAAAAGTTTCATAGCCAACCCAGTCGGACTATCCCACATAGAAGAAAGAGTTGCCAAAGCATTTGCCATCTAATTCTCATCTCTTAGCTAGTGTATGAAAAAACACTTATGGAAACTTTGCATTAAGTTCTTTAAACAGCAGGCATAAGATTTCAGCCTTTCTTCCTTTACTTCCCACTCTTCATTTGCTTGATTGATGACTAATAAATAATCACTATAAACTAGCAAATCCTTTGCTCAAGCTGTTAAAGCTACTTCTATCCTATAAATACATGCTTCATACTCAACTATGTTGTTTGTGACCTTGAAATCCATTTTCTTGGCCATAGGAATAGTTTCTCCTTTTGGTGTGACCAGGATTATTCCTAATCCAGAGCTCTATCAAAATACAAATTCCATTCCCTGTGCTCTATTACTACGAGATCTTCATCAAGAAACTCTAGATTCCACTGTTCATCTCCTTCTATTGCATTTTGAGCTAAAAATTATGCTATTACCCTTCCTTTGATGACCTTTATGGTGATGTACTCTATATTAAACTCTGTTAACAGTACTAGCCATCGAGACATTCTTCTAGTCAAAGCAGGTGCTTGAAACAAATATCTCAAAAGATCTATTTTTGAAACAACTAATATTTTATATGATTAAAAATAATACTGTAATTTCCTTGTAGCCTATATCATAATCAGACACATCTTTTTTATTAGATCATATTTCTCCTCATAGGGCAAAAATTTCTTGCTGAGGTAGTACACTGCATGTTCTGGTCCTTCTTGTGCCAATATTGCCCCCATAGCCTTCTCTTCTAAAGCTAAGTACAAGATTAAAGGTTTTCCTTATCTGAGTGGTTTCAAAACTGGTGGATTCATAAGGTATTCCTTGATCTTGTCAAAAGCTTTCTAGCGTTCTTCATTCCACTTTACAGGCTGATTCTTCCTCAAGAGTTTAAAGATAGGATCGCAAATAATAATAAGCTTTGCGATGAACCTGTTGATGTACTGTAGCTTCCCAATGAACCCTCTTACTTCTTTCTCAATTTTTGGTATAGGCATCTCTTGAATGGCTTTGATCTTGTCTGGATCTACCTCTATCCCTCTCTGACTGACTATGTGTCCTAATAATTTTCCAGAATTTACTCTAAAAATGCACTTTTTTAGATTGAGCCTCAAATTATACTTCTCGATTCTAGCTAAAAATTTATCCAGAGCTTCAAAATGTCTTTCCCTTATTTTTGACTTGACCATCATATCATCTATATACACCTATACTTCTTTATGCATATGTCATAGAATGGCACAATTATCGATCTTTGATAAGTAGCTCCTGCGTTCTTTAATCAAAAGGGCATTACCTTATAGCAATATGTTCCCCACTCTATAATAAAAGTAGTTTTAATCTTATCTATAATAGACATCAGTATCAGATTATAGCTTGAAAACCCATCCATAAAAGAGTACATCATACTGGATGCAACACTATTAACCAACACATTAACATGTGGTAAAGGAAAATCATCTTTAGGGCATGCTTTATTCAAGTCTCTAAAATCCACACACATTCGTACCCTATCATCTTTCTTAGGAACTAGCACTTTGTTTGCTAACCATTGAGGATATTCGACTATATTAAGGAAATTAGCCTGAATTTGCTTAACAATTTCTTCCCTTATCTTTTTTATCCATTCGAGCTTTAACCTGTGAAGCTTTTGTTTAACTGGTTTTACATTTGGATAAGTCAGATTGTAATGCTCTGTAATTTCCCTGTCTAAACCTGACATATCATCATAGGACAAAGCAAATACAATCTTTCTTTTTATTAAAATTCTCTCAAAATTTTCCCTCTCCTCAGGAGTTACATACTGTGATATGAAAATTTTCTTTAGATTATCATTTGTGCCTATGTTTAAATGAATCTAACTGAATGGAATTAATGTCTAACATACATATGCGACAAGTATTAAAATTCACAGAACCATCAAGACGAACATCACACAAGTAAGTCAAACTAGAATTCATATCATTGGCCATATGAAAAGTAGAGTTTTCGTCCTCATAAAGATCGGATGTTATTACATCAGTTTCTTCATAAAAGACATCACTAAAGCTATTGCTAATGATAGTAGCTAAATCCTGTGGTGGTTCTTCTTTAGGTGGTAGACACAACAACTCTTCAACAACCATAATCTCTATCTTCTCAGCAACTTGCTTCATCACACCTTCCTTATTATCTCGCACCAGGTTCTCAATAATCTGCTCCTTGAAGATCTCAAATCTAGGAACATCCACTCTAGCTACATTGACAAGTTCCTCAGTACCCAAGTAGAACTTTCTTTTCCCCTCTCTGATAAAACTTTCTTCCAGGGATTTTATTTTCTGTGGAGCCTTTCCTTTGCCCTTGTTCCTTGATCATTTCTTTGCTTTTCTGCTATTCGATCCTGTCTTCGTATAACCCAGTCCTCTAGTCCCGTTCTGAGTTTTAAAATTTGGTATTGTAGGAATTCCCTGTTGGTTCTTCCCCAGTCCTAATACTGGTTGATACTGCATCTTCTTCATCATCTTTGTAACCCTTGGGCCCATTCAGTTCCATAAAAAATCCCAGCTACTTGAAAACTAGAGGGAGCAATTACTTGCTTCCATCAATCAGTAATTACAAAGTTGTTTATGTTGTCCTTAGAGGGTATTACTGTGAACTGCTATCATGGATTAGAGAAGTCTGTTAGGGCTGATTGGAGAGAGTTATGTACTGCATTTTTGCAATAATATGATAATAACACTAAACTAAAAGTGTCTATTAGAGATTTGGAATTGATTAAATAGAAGTCAAATGAGTCTTTTTTAGTTTTCTTAACTAGGTTCATGAACAAGGCATGATTGATGAAAAATAAGTTGGATGAGAAAGATTAAATTAGGATGATTGTCCTTAATGTACCTCCTAATTTGGTTGAAAGACTATAGATGATAAATTCTAAATTGTTTGTAGACCTGTATGATGATGAATTGCAAGCTGAGTAAATTGAGAATGAGAAGAAGAAAACAATTAAAAGCACTAGAGCAAAGAACTATCAAACTCGGGGCACATAGCAAGGAAATACTAGCCGAGTTATGGAAGTTCATACAGTCCAACCACCAAGGAGATTCTCCAGTTTTAACCAACCCTTATCCAAAGTCCTAAACCATTTGATCTAAAAAGGTCTGCTTCGACCTCTTAGCTTTTCCAAACCACCAAACCACCAAATGTCCCTGGCTATAACCTGAATAACTATTGTAAATTTCACTAAGTCACTAGCCATTCCACAGATACCTACATATGCCTTAAACATGAAATCTAAAACTTTATTGACTCATAAAAGATCACAAACCATGAGAAATCAAACCCAAACCCTAGCACCAAAAATAATCCTTTCCCAAATTACCGAAATGTACCACCCCCAGTAACTATGACCATTAATTCAGGAGTTAGTGAGGAAGAAGTGCTAAGTTCCTTTGAGGACCTTAACCTGGAACCCAATGCGAAACTTCTTGATGCCCTTAAAGGAGTAGAGGATTCGTTAGGACAACCTTCAAGAAAATTTAACTATAAGGTGTTTTACTCTAAACCACCTTCCTATGATATTCCTATTGAGTCAATTGTGCCTGGAGGATGGGGTGATGAGTTTGAGGATAACAAGCCAATAAGTGAGAGAGAAAAGAAAGAAGCTAAAACCCTTAAGCAACCATAAGGGAGAGTTGAAGATCTGTTGGGTCAGCCTTCAGACAAGTTTGATTATAAAGTGTTCTATTCTAAGCCAGCTTCTAGTGACATCCCTTTTGAAGCAATTGTGCCTGGAGGATAGGGTAATGAGATAAATGACAAATCACTCAAGAAATAAACCCTATAGTAGAGATCTGGAAAGACGGACAGAAAAATCGGACTGGTAGAACCATTGATATCTGGTATAGCTCAGGAGATGAAGATAATGAAGGTTATAATATGTGGGTTGATAATCCAGAAGTAAATCATGTCACCAGAAGTGGAAAGGGTTATAAGCCAGCTGAGAAGAAAACAGTAGAGAGAGGAAATAGATAAAGAGAAAACAGATAAAAAGGAAATGACAGAAGAGCAAGAAGATGATTTGACCCTTGAACAGCTTAAGAAGGCAAAAGCAAATGTGAATATTTAGGAGCTCCTGGTACATTCCAGCAGTCATAAAAAGGCTCTTATTAAGGCCTTGTCTAAAATGAATATCCAAACTTTTGCTTCACCAGAGGCTATGTAATGTAATCTTCCTTTGCTAAAAAAAAAGACTTTTTATTTTGAAAGTATGCATAATCCCTTGAATTAATGATAAAACATACTCCCTCTATTCTATTCCAATTGTCTTTTACTCCCTCCGTTCCTTTTTATCTGTCATTTTAGGAAGTTTCACTTGGATTAAGAAATAATTAATTAGTCTTGAATTTAGGAGAAAAATAAGTTGAAAGACTAAAGTATCATTGGTTGATTGTATAAAGCAAAAAAAAAAAAGATAATGATAAGGAAGTAATAAATGAGTTGATAAGGATAATGGAAAAATTGAGAAAAAAAATTTAAATTTTATTGATTGTATAAAAGTGACAATTAAATGAAATTTAATATATTTTCTAAAATGACAGATAAAAAGAAATGAAGGGAGTAAGAAAATAGAATTTATTTCACTCCAAATGACTTTTTCAGATTACCGATAAAAAATATTTTTTTTTTTCAAAATTTACCCATATCTTGGTTTTAGAATATGTTTTATATTGAAATAATTGTAATTCATACTAACTTTTAATCTTTTTAAAAAGGGTTATATAGTCGTTTGTACTTATAATTATATCTATTAAATAAGATTTTTAATTTTTATGACACTATTTTAAAAGACAATTGAAATGGAATAAAGAATAAAAATTTTCGATCATGTTGTTATGCTTTAAATCATCCTAATTTTTTTTGTCAAGTTACAAATTAGGAGGATGAACTGATGTCCACGAGGGACTTGGCAGTTTGGTTAAATAAATACGGACATTTTAAATTTTATTTTGCTGTAAAATTTGAGATTGTGCAATATCCATCGTTCAATTTCAATTAAATGTCATATTAAAAAATAATTTAATTCAATTGATTTAATATGAGTATAAATATGCATATATAAATATAATATAAGTTATATAAGTTTTATTGAGAAGAAAAAATTATAAGTAATTATCAAAAAATTACTATACAAATATAGTAATTTCTTAATTTTCAAGCATACTAATCTTATTAATTATCTAAACATGGTAATAACCTTATAGTTATCAAGTATATATACATCTTAGAACGCACGGTCGAAATTTTTTTTTTTAAAAAAGGAAGTAATAATTATCCGAAAATCGGATCCCATAGCTCATCCGGTTGCCTGTCCTGTTACCTTCTCAGACACGACACAATCTATCGCCGTATCAACCATTATCTAAAATCTTTTAATTTTTTTTATTAATTATTTAATTTAGAAACAAATTAATAAATAATTTTGAATTTTTTTAAATGAAATCCCATAAATGTCGAAGTTGCATAATTAGCTGAAACTGGCGATTCATTTAAATTCAATAAGCTTTGCCTGATAACAACAAACATCACCGAAATCGCAATGGGAGGAGGAGCAGCCATGAGAGCCGCCGCAAAAGTGGCCGGAGTAGGAGTGATAAACAGCGGAATCCGAGGAGGATTCTCGTCGGTTTCATCATCAGCTGAACAATCGGTGCGCAACCGAAAACTTCCCGTGTCGGCGATTATGTCGTCGTCGTCGTCATCGTCATCGCAGAGTAAGACCTGCGGCGTTGAAATCGAGGGATTTCAAAGGCCGGCATGGGAGATTGATGAGGGCTGGGAGATGGCTGGATTTGAATCGGAGGAACAGATGACTGAATTGAGCGAACCGTTGCCACGTCTGGTGTTCGGTGCTCCACCTAGTCTTGATGAAGCCAAAGCTGCTACCTGTGAAGTTAAAGATGCTCTCGAAAAGTATGTCTAATTTGCTCTTGGTTCCATTTTGATAATCCATTTTCATTACATGTAAATTGAAATATTCCATTTGAGAAGCTGTGATTTTTAATTGATCAAAGACTTTGATATGCTAATAAAGCTGTGATATTTATAATTGATTCTTGCTAATAAAGATTTTTTTTTTTCACTGATGGGTAAGTGTTTCTTGCTGATAAAGGGGTGATTTTTTCCACTGATGGATCAGTGTTTCTTTGAGTACTTGCATTTAATTAGTTGATTTATTCAATTGGATTAGAGTTTGATGGATTGTAAATTTCTTGCTAAGTTTTTGTAGACCATGTTTTTCTTCAGTTTTTTCCTCTAAGTGTTATTCAGTTCAGTGTTAGTTCCCGAACCGCATAGCCATCACAAATTTCTTGCACATGTAGACAAAAGCCATTAACTTTCATTTGGGAAGTTTCTAAACATTATTATAGACATTCTTACCTGCATCTGTCAATTCATTTCTGAACTAGAAAACTGGAAGTACTCTGCTGGAATAATTATGCTGCCATAATCTGGTTTTGTGTACGATCATGGATCAATTGTGCCTTCGGTTTTATAGAAAGAAAAAGCACGTCTCCCCTTTAGTTGTGCAATTTAGAGATGCAAGATTTGTCAGATAACATTTATTAGCTTCATGGCATTATTTGGATTTCTTGCTGTTCTGTGTTCTCTAATTTTAGTTTTTGGTTCTATGCGTATCCTTTATTTTTATTTATAATCTTGCAATTGTCTTATTTACAGAGTATATCTGTCATCTCCTGATTCCAATAAAACTGGTGGTTCATTTGGAAGTGGTCAACTGTCTGGCTTATCCTTGCTTACCAACTCAGATGGTTTAGAGACTAAAAACTGCATTACTTGTGATGCTAGAGAAAATTCGTCTCCAAGATATGCTATAAATGCATTTAAATTGCTCAATGAAAGTCCTGAAGCACAGGTTCTGATTATCTGTCTTCCCCTTAAGCAGTTGTTTCTTCTCCCTGATGTTTGAATTTTTATCTGTTCAGTGTTTACTTATGATGAGTCAGAGCATATGAGAATCCAGTCATTGAAATTTCTATTTCTATCTTGTTTGTTGAGAATCAAACTTTGATTCATTTTTTTTCCCTCTCTTCTTTGGGGTAGTTTTCATTTTACCTCTCGGATATCTTGCCTAAATCTTTATACTTTCTGATTTTTCCATCTTCTATGTTAGGATGTAAGATATATTTGAAATTTGAAAGTAATCCCGTAACTAGCCGTTGGAAATTTGAAGAAGAATGTTATTTATCATTGTAATATTTTATTGTAATAGGAATTATATAACTGTCTATTAATTTGGAAGAATTCAGATCTTGGGGGGGATAGATATTTTGTTCAAACTAGATAATTCAGAAATGGAAGTATTTCCTATGTTTGAGGGGAGTTAAGGTAGGAGAAGTGAGAAATATGTAGGATGCTTTGAAACTGAATTTTTGAATTATTTATTTTGTTAGTTTTGAATATTGTCGAGTGTTGAGATATTTATCTGGATTTGTAATTGCTGATCTTTGTTTGTATACAGTCTATTGTTGCTTCCATTGCCGCAGACCCAAATGTCTGGGATGCTGTTTATAAAAATGAAGCTCTTCGGGAGTATCTGCTGTCTCAAAAGACAAGTAAAAGTAGTTTCTATTCCTCTATTAACCACATTTATCTATTAATTCTTTTTTGTTTTCTTGTTGGCTGTCTCTGATTTACAAATTGTCTGAATCCAACCAAATAAGGTGCAGATGCGGAGTTACAGGACCTTGGGTCTCCGAGGTCGCATAGTGTGTCATCTGATGATACCAGCCCAAAGGTTGGAAATGGGCCTATAGATTTATTGGAGAACATGAAGCAAGCAATGACTGAGATGGTGAACACTGTCTCTACTTTTGTTCAGCAAATTTTTGGGTTTTCACCAGCAGAGAACTCTGCAGGTGCTGATGCAAATGCCCGACCATCCTTCTTTGATAAGACCCTGGGAGCTTCTTTCATGGCATTGGCAGTGATGGTCATCATGGTGGTGGTGCTAAAGAGAGGTTAGGGTCCTTTCTTCTTTGAAGCCATTCTGTAAATTTGCCGAGATCACCGACTTAAACTTTATTTCCTGTTTGGGTTACTACTAGTATCTACACTGAAACTTATGGCTATATAATGCTTGGATTTATTTACAGCAATAAAATAGGTAGTATTTATTGTGCAACTCTTGATGTCTGTTTGGATAATTAATTTCAATTTTCACCCTCTTTATTGATGTGGTGGCTTATGGCTATGTTTCCGGACAGCTTTTGTTGCCTCTCAAATGCTATTTTAGTGTCTGAGTGATTGAAACTGAATGTTCTTCAATTTCACTTAGTTCCTATTTTGAGGTATGATTCTTAACTTAGAAGCACAATAGGTCTTGGTGATCTTTCCTTTTTTTTTTTTTTTTTTTTGCATCAGATTTAACTTTAAATGGCCAATATTGATTCCATGGATTGTTAGTGGTAACGACCATTCTCTTTGTCCATGTTGTGATTCTACTGGATAGCTTGCATTGTGTCTGGTCAGTTCATATGGATTGTTCACTGAGGAGGTTAGTGAAATTGGTGAAACATCCCCATGTTTCTTGCTGCTTGTCTCGCTTCAATCTGCTTGCAATAGCTTTACGTCACTGTTATTTGTTTATTGAAATGTTTGGATAATGATGACCTCAGATTTGCCTTGTTAATATGATGAAATCTTGGTTGCTAGCGTAGGAAGTTTCAGTCATGGATACTTTTGTTTACAGGAATTAATATGCTAATGAGACTTGATATTGATACAAACTTGTGTTAGGAGGAGTTTAATTGGATACCAAGTTTGCATGATAGGGGCCAAGCTGAGTTTAAGTAATATTAAGCTGTTCTTGTTCTGGCAGTTGGTCTCAACTTGGAGGATTGATGACCAAAGGGTTTAATTGTGGATTGAAACTGTTTGAGTAGGCACTAGGATTTGTTTGTTTAACAATAATGATCTCCCTATCTTTGTAGCGTTACATTACTTGCTTACCATGTGAACCGTAGAAAGTTTGTGAAAATGCAATGACGATAAATGTTGGTACTGTCCTGGTCTTGCGTATTCAATCAAAATTTCCTGTCTTAGACAAGAAAGACAATAAATTACTGAATTTGTGACAAGTTGCGCACCAATTTTTAGTTATTTCATCAACTCTGTATTAAGGGTCCAAAGAATCAAAATCATTTACTATAAGCAGTCACTTTTGAAACAAATGCAACCGACACTGGTACATGTAATTTGAATCTACAATATTGAGCAGCAGGAATTTACCAAGAGGCTCTCAAATGTGCCCATACCATACAAAAGACCAAACAGATGCATCCTGGCGTCGGTCATCATCGCCCACAAAGCACACAGTTGCATTTTTTGATTCTCCCAAATAATCAGGCACAAATTCATGTGTCCTCCAAGAAATTTTAGCTGCAAATCGTACTGCCAAGAATGATAGCAAATGAGTTTGTGCATGGTAACTACTAATGGGTGTTGCTCCAAAAGTTTCAACTTTTGATACCAGAAATAAAATCAGTGGCTTCAAAAGAGTTAAAATCATCCACTGTGTTTGACTCACTGTCTCTTCTAACAATGACTTAAAGATATTAGAATGGAATATCTACTGCAATTGTAAAAGACTAGGTGTTGTTGTTGGCTAGCTAGCAGCAGTTTAGAATCAACCTCTTCTGCTCTCAGCTTACGGACTGAAGCTAATAAGGAAAAAGGAAAGGAAAAGAAAAAGTTGCAAGAATCGGTGTCTAGGTTCAATTCTTAAGAGTTAGCGTGCAAATTCACAATATTAATTGGAAATCAATTTGAAGTTTGTTGAAACACATGAGTTTGGAATTTCAATTAACCACTGAACCTACCCTTAAGTTTAATCGTAATAGCAAAAGATAGCAAGTAAAAATGGTGTGGGATGGTTGTATTAGAACGCCATAACCTATATCAATTAGGTGAACCTCATGACCACGACTATATAAATGCACAAATGTGGCATATCTGCTGCTACAAGGTGGCGAAGGATCTACCACTGTGATTCCAATTAACAAAATCGTACTGCTGCTAGAACAGAAACAACAGGAAAAAAACAGTTTCATTAATCTGATGTATGATAACTTATTTTATTTGTTCTTTGAATTTTTTTTCTCTGTATTTTATACATGTTGATTTTTTTTTTTTGCGTGGTACATCATGTGCATAATGTGTGATTTTGTGAATTATCAAAGCTGGCTTTGTAGATCATTGTTTAATCTGAGTGTACTTTTGAACCATTCAACAGAAGCTTTTGGTATTCTTGTAAGATTATTTTTGTAATCCACATAATAAAGTCCAAATCTGACAGTATAGCCTGAATTCCACTCCCAGTTGTCTAAAACAGACCAAACGAAATAGCCTCGAATATCGCATTTATCTTGCCTGTATCGATTGATAGAGTTCTCTGGTTAGAAAGCTGAAATGTTTTGAAGAATGCAATACTGTAGAGTGGCTGTTGCCATTACCTTATAGCTGCAGACAGGTTTGACAGATAGTCCCTATGATACTCTATCCTCTTGTCATCCTGTAATGCCTTGTTGAATGGTGTAAAGGGTTGATTCGGTTCGTCTATACCTGAAATTTGCAAAAATAGATTATGAATCTGTAACATCAAACCTCAGTATTTCGACATCGAGAACCTGAGAACCACTTACCGTTTTCTGTTATAATCATTGGTGGATTCCTATATTTATCTTTCACATAGTTGACCAGTTTACGAATGCCCCAGGGGACAATGTGTAGCCAACGTGAAGCAGCCTGGAGGAGGAAGTACTTTGTGAGGTGACTTTAATTTGAAATCAATAACAAAATCCTATGGCCTTGTAAGTGGTTGGAACATACTCGTTCTCCAATAGCTACTCCGCGTCGATAAGCTATAATTAAGAAAGGTTCAAAGAGTTTATCAGTTCATTATTCAATTGGTTGTGCAATTTTTTTATTTAGACGTTAAAGATATGTCCCGGTATTATACCTGTGGTAATTACAGCGGTATCAGATGAAGCATCCTGCAATATTAGTTTCCGAATCCGAGTCCTGTCATTACGAGCATACAGTGTCGTATAATGATTAAGGCCAATGAAATCCAAACATCCAAGTAAGAATTTCGACATATCTGGAGTGATCACAGGTAATCTTTCACCCACAAGCTCTTTCATTGAAAGAGGATATTTGCCAAAGAACAGTGGATCAAGAAACCTGACACATTAATCTTCAGTGGGTTAAACATGTTCATGATTTTGTGCTGATGGAATTTGATTTAGTCTGATAAACATATTTACCATCCAATTGCAAAATCCATTGCTCGATGTGCTGCATCTTTATTCTCATCAGCATCAGATATTGGTTCGTACCATTTGGAATCTAACGCTATTCCAATCTGTCCTCCTTGTCTAGCCTGCAAGAACCAACAATTTGGCAAATAAAAGTCCATTTTTTCAAATCATCACTTTTGTTGATGGGAGAATCAAGATATTGTTCGTGGCAAATAAAAGTCCATTTTTTCAAATCATCACTTTTGTTGATAGGAGAATCAAGATATTTTTCGCGGCCAAAGATTATATTCCTCTTCAGGAATACCTTGAAATTCAAATGGTAAGTGCGGTAAACTGCAGCATGTGACAAGAGGATGTTATGAGCTACAATATAAGGCTCAACTGATGAATTTCCTGTCTTACAAAGAAGATGACCAAGAATAGAACACCTTCCAGGGGCTTGAATACCGGTGTCGTAACCTTGGATGGAGAAACCATGAGGTTCATTGAAAGTAATCCAGTGCTTGACTTTGTCTCCAAAAGCTTGGAAGCAAGTGAAAGCATAATGTTCAAAATCTTTTCTGCAGGTAAACAATAAAAGCCTGAATACATTATCCGGAAAAACAGGAATTTTATGTCATATTCAAGAATCCTGTTAACGTTCTTACACTATTTTCTTGCTCAACCATCCTTCATATTTATCTTCAAGCATCTGCGGAAGATCCCAATGATACAGAGTTACATAAGGCTGGATTCCTGATTGAAAACGACAGCTATAGCTTCAATCAATACTCTTTTACTTTTAACATGAATCAAATTCAGAAAACGATTTTTTGCGGCAAGTAACCTTTTTCTAGTAAGGAATCTATGAGGCTGTTGTAGTACTCTATTCCTTCTGAATTGGGTTCCCCTGTTCCATCTGTCAAGGATAAATTCTGAAACAGTTAGCTATAGTCTAATAACCAAGAAAAATGTCAAGCAAAAAAGAATTTTCAGGACTTGATTTGTAGCAACTTACTTGGAAAAATTCTTGGCCAAGATATCGAGAATCTATAGGCATCCATTCCCAAATCCTTCATCAAATCTATATCATCCTGTGGTAAAAAATTTTTGTTTTCCATTTCCAACACAGTTAAGCTAATAGTAATTTTTTTCCTCAAAAAAAAAAAAGTAATTTTTTTAATGAAGCTAATGTTTTATAGATTAACCAATCATTTTATTTTTTCATTTGATGTCTCTGATAAAAAATAAATAAAATTCAAATCCAAATTAAAACAAATAAAAATTGAAAATAAAAATAAATAAATAAAATTTAAATTATATTAAATAATATATAAATTATATTAAATAAATTATATAAATTAATTATATTAAATAAATTATATAAATAAATTAATTATATTAAATAAATTTTAAATAAATTACATCAATTATATTATTATAAACAGACATGAACTTTGATTAGTCCAGAATTGAACTAGATAGATTCTATAATTGCGATTAATACTTACTTAAAGAAATACAAACTCATCATCTGGACGTCAAATATTGGTGATTAATCATGTTCTTTGACTCTATGCAAATTGTCTTTTTTTTTTTTTTCTTTTAAGTTGGTGACACATCATCCTCATCTCAATATCTTTTTTTTTTTTGGAAATTATTATCCTCATCTCAATTTCTCCTACTATATAAAATACACATAATCCAAGTAATGATTTATCAATGATTCTTATCCAATTGTATTCTTTCTTAAAAGTCTGCCATATATTGATATATTTATTCCCTTCATTTTTTAAATGAACATATTTTTATCTATTTTTTTTTTTTTTTAAGCAATGTCCTTCTTTGCTTCAGTACTTAAACTTCTAGCAATAATATAATAGAAGCAATTATTTTAAGAAAATCAATAACTATCTTGGGATATATGTATATAATGAAAGTGCAGAAAAACATTAAAAAGGACTAGTAAACTTAAATTCAACAGAATACGAATTTTCAAAGTAAAGAAAAATATCAAATTCAAATTCAATAAAAATGAGAGTTTTATGTATACTCAAAGAAACTTGGTGCCATTTCCTCTGATATAGACATGGAAGAAAATTGCCTACCATTTCTACCAAGGAAGATATATAAAGAAGTTTCCTTCTTCTTGAGAAAAGAATTAGTAGAATTCAAAAAAATAAAAATAAAAAGAAAAGCTAATTAATGGGTCTACCGGCTCCGGCTAATTTTGATTAGTGGGAGCTCTTGTGGTTATCGGATATATGTTTATATAAAAGAGTTTTTACCTTAAACCTATGATACTGATCAACAGCTGTATCTGCATTGCTGAAGTCCAATATTTTCCCTGTCCATAAACATATATTTACAAGTTGTTTGGAACAGATGATTTTTTTACAAAATTCAACACTTTAACTACCAGGTTTCCTTGTAAAAGTATCCCAAATGCTAACTCCTTTATTTCCTTCATTTACAGCTCCTTCAAACTGTTATATTTATATATATGAACAAGCTTCAATTATTTATATATATATATATATATCCAAATATAACAGAAAAATATCATGTATAACAATAAAACAAAAGTAATTAATTGACAACACACCTGATAAGCTGAAGAGGCAGTTCCAAAGGTAAAACCTTCAGGAAAATCAGCTCTGGAAATGGATTCAGAGTGTACAAAAAGAAGGGTAATCAAGAAAAAGATTGGAATAATTGTTGTTAATACTGACATGGATGATATTAAATGTTAGATGGGTAGTTGTTGATTTTTGTGTACATATAAATAGAAGAGAAGAAGAAGAGGTGAGATGTTAGTTACTTAGTTGCAAAGGTGAAGATTTGGAATATATGTTGTTGTTGTTGTTGTTGAAGCAGAAATCAATAATGGAGGAAAAGAGAGACATCTGGTTTTCTCTTGTGCAAGAATGTGTACACTTTGATAGGTTGGGGTGGCTATGAGAGGTTGGCTTATATACTGTCCCTGCCACCTTTATGTGCACGTTATCTTTGTATTTTTTTTTTTTATGTCCAACTTATGTTCAACTCTTCAACTATATGTCTGCCTCTTTAACCTTACTTTATATATAAACTTTAATTTCTGAATTTTTTTTTATTTACGTGGGATGTACAATAATAATAATAATAATAATAATAAACTAAATATTTAATTTCATAGTTTCTGTATATCTTTATGTCCAAGAATAATGCCAACTGTTAGAAATAAATATTAAACTAATTAAAATGAAAAAGAAACGACATATTTGCAAGTCGTGCATGTTTGAATTTAAATGTTAAATTTTTAAATATAATTTGGAATTTTATAAAATTTATATTCCTGTAAAAGTGAAATTCAATTATTAAAATTTATTTTAATATATATAATATGTGTTTTAAATATAAAATCTATAAATTAATTTTAGAATATAGTTTTTTTTTTCATGTCATCATAATGTGTACATTTATTTGTGTAAAAAATAAATTTAAAAAGTAGTGAGAAATCTCGATCTCTTAACTCAAAAATTCGGATATTAAATCAATGTTTTTCATGGAATTATCCTAAAAAAATCATTTTAATTGAAATTTAATTGTTCATTAGTGAGAAAATTTCCGTTTAGCATTTAAATTTTTTATTTTGACATAATAGGTTATAAAAGAAAACAAAAAGGAAGAAAGTTGATCCTTGGTGAGATTTGAATCACTACACGTCGCTGTGTATATCCTCAAATAGTCTCATTTATAATTAAGAGTAACGATACATAATTAAGAGTAATGATACGTACGATAATTTTTTTTTTAAATTATTTGATTACCTCCAAATACAGAGAGACAATCAACTGAAGACAGGGGATAAATTTTTTGTAAAATTGGGGCCATGACGGTACCACAATTAAGGATATGTCATTAGTTGGGTTTGCTCTTCCTCAAAACAACAAGTACTACCTAGTCACAATTGTTTGCTGCTGGTTATGACTAGTAATTAAGCAGCATTACCTCATATTCATGTCCCCTTTTGCTTCTCCTTCCTTCTGGTGGCAGCAGCAGCAGCAGCAAATTTTTTAGCCATCACAGATGGATGCATGAGATGAAAATTTAAATAATACAAATTCTATTAAAAGTTACCCTATATTTGTCATTAATTATTAAGAATAAATATACCAAAATTCATATAAAATATTATTTTCATTATATACTTCATTATTATTAGGTACATTTAGAATATTATATCATATTATTAGATGTATGTCACATATTTTTAATATTTTATATTTAATTAATAAATACATAATACATATATTATATATATATATATAATACACTTAAAAAATAATAGTTTTTTAGAAAAATGGACAACGTAGATGTATATTCCTATTTGTAATTATAATATAAAGACATATTGGTATATAAAATTACAACCTTTTTGACCTCTTAAATATTTATACCAAACTTTAGAACTTGGTAAAACTAACATAATTTGACATATTATATGCAATTTTAGCATAATTTGACATGTTATTTACAATTTTAACATAATTGTGATTTGGTTATGAATTAAAAATAAAATACATACGTGACAATTGAAATGAATTAACTAACATCTATTATAGTCTCATATTCATATGAAGACTTAAATTAGGTAAAAAAAAGGAGATGAATATAGTTTTTACAAATTAAACAAAATTTTTATTTTTATTTTATAATTTTTAAAATTATTAAGATTAAAATCTAACTAACAATTATAATTAGTATTTAGGTGTTGCAAATGTGGAATTCACAAAAATAAAACTTAGTTAATTTACTTAAGATGTCATATATTGATCAAATTAAAATTATGCTGAAATTGTATATAATTTATTAAATTAAATTAATTTTATCAAATTTTAAAATTTATATAAATTTATAAAAATTGAAAAGGTTGTAATTTTTTTACATCAATATACCTAATATAAATCATAGCAAATAGTTATGAATTCTATGTTTTAAATACATTAATTGGAGCAAGGAAGCGAGGCCATATGAATTGGTAGTCCCATACACTAAAAAAATAATGAGGCAAGAATATTCGGGACTTGGTCAGTTTTTTTTTTTTGTTTAATATTTTTAGACCATTTTGTGATGAGAAGAAGAACCCATGAAAGCGACAACACTTGTGTATTAAATTTCCTTCTTAACAACTAACATTTTTTTTTTATTTAAGTAATAAAAAAGTTTAAATTTCTTAATACGAAATTTATTATTATTATTATTATTATTATTGAATACTAATTATTTTTTTGTGCATAAAAATAAATAGAAAAAAATTTTATATGAATTCTGAAAGCATTGAAATTCTTATAATTATTGAATATTAATTATTGGATATGGAAACATCTCATAAAAAAATCATAGATGAAAAAAAAAATTCCTGTTAACAGTTTTTAGGCACCCATTTGCACGTCCAACTAACTTAATTAATGGTCTAAGAAAGTTCATAAAGGAACTGTCATTTTTTTTAGGCTTTAATCCAAAGAATGTTGTGTGTATTATTGATATTGACTTTGAATTTAAACAAGCACTTCTATCAATGGCAATTTTTCTTTTCTTTATAACATTTTATTCCATTTTCTTGTAACTTATTTGATAGGAGATTGCGTTTGTGACTTATTAATTCTATGATTATGCAACTCCCATTTGGGTAGCAATTAAGTTGAATGACTTCAAAGAATATATCAATTAGTATACATTTTTTT
>CATIWM010320860.1:0-21507 GCA_949671775.1 Mallotus repandus | reverse complement strand
CAACTAAACACACATAAGAGAAAATATCTCCTAATATGCCAAAATGACTTAAATTGATAAATGGACTTGGGCTTGGTTGCTAGACCAACTCTTAGGCCAAGCCTAATCCATAAATCAATTAGGCCTAGTTGATGGACTTGGGCCTTTTGGTTGGGCTAACACTTGGCTCAAAGCTCATTCCATCAAACTAATGGGTCTTAGGTTGACAGGCCTTGGGGTTGGGTCAACACTTGGCCCAAATGTTAGCCCAAGAGTTGGTCCAACAACCAAGCCCAAGTCCATTTATCAATTTAAGTCATTTTGGCATATTAGGAGATATTTTCTCTTATGTGTGTTTAGTTGACTTTTGGGGGAAATTGGTTAGTGGGATGTGTAAAGAAGTATATATGTGGGTTAAACATATGAGATGTGTTTAAATAATCTCTACATATATTTTTTACACTTATAAGATATATACATATATACACTCTTAACGAAGTCATAAGGTGCCATGCTAGGTGGCCTCTTAATGATGATGGTGTAAGAGATATTTATGTGTTTATATCTAATGAAACCCTAATTCTCTACATATAAATATAACATTATTAAGAGTTAGTAAGGTGATGAGAGGTATTCCATTAAGAGTTAGTGGAAAGTGTAGAGACACAAAATAAACCAAAAGGAAACACAACATATACCAAAAGGTTACTCTTAGTTCTTGCTAAAGGGTTTGAGTTAGTTGAAGTTTCTTTAGGTCACAAGAGAGGTACTTGCAACTACACTCAATCAAAGGCAAGAAGGTGATTGGAAGGCTTTGGTGTTTCAAGCTAGAGAGAGGCCATACACTTGGGTGGCTCAACATTGATTCAAGAGCAATCTATTGTAGTAGATTACTTACAATCTACATTAAACTCTTAGGAAATTGTAAGTATTCTGCTAATATGATTTCCTAAGTTTTATGTATATACATGTTGATGTATGTTAGCTATGTGTTTAAATGAAAAATGGATATTGGGAGTGGAAATTCTTCATGTGATGAAGGGTTATGAGAAAGTAAATTTTTAAAATTTACTCTACTTGGGTTAGTGCTCACCACACTATTCTTAAGGCCTAAGTAGCATAATTGATTCCCTTTAATTATTCCCTCTTAATATATTTATCATGATAATTAGAAGGAATTAAAAGGAAAAATAGGTTAATTTAAGATGAATTAAAAAGGGAAATAGGTTAATTGATTTAGAAGATGAATATGGTTCTTTATGCTGAAAATTATGGTTTTTAGTTGAAGATTATGCTCTAATTTTTATGGCCATTAACACAAAAAATAAAACTTGTAGATTTATGTATGATCTTTATGTATGTAAAAGGTTTTTTTGAAATAACAAGTATGTGAAATTCTATGGAAGTTTATTTGGGACTAGCTCGGGTAGCAGTCGAGCAGGCTACCTAATGTTGAGTAATTATTTTGAGGATGTTAGAGACTGAATTAGAAAAAAAGATAAACATGAATTTTGTTCCTTTATATGTCACCTAATATCATGTGATGAAATTTTGTGAAATAATATGTGTGTAATGAGAAATCGGCTATGGAGTGAGACTGGTTCTGCTTGCTATATCTACAGGCAGTCTGATTTTCCCCAATTAATATAAAGACCTTAGAGGCTGAATTAGATGAAGTATAAACATTAAAATTGTTACTTTATATGTTAAAAAAGTTCCTGAAAACTGGTTTTTCAATTGAACTTGTATAACATGACAAATTCTAAATTGAATCAGACCTGCTCAAACTGTTCCTGTGCAGAGAACATGTTTGAATTCAAGAATTCACCATTTATTGTACAAATCATATATTGCGCTAATTTTTGGTTATGTTATATCCCTATATGTATGATTTTGTATAAAAATTGAATCAAGTAATTTGGAGTTGTGTGGTGAGAGTTATTTACTCTCAAGTCTAGTAAGGTCAAGCTGTCTATCAAGAAATAAATATGCATAAATGTTAGGCTTACACATATAAAGAACATATCCGAATTATATACAGAACATATCCTAATTTTATTCTAAACATAAACATTCATTGTAGATATGTTTTTAATCAAATATATGTCATATTTTAAGATCTCAAAATATTGCTGAAACTTGAGAGGGTGACACAAATTGTCCATAAAGTGTTTGTTATCTAAGGAGGTGAGTATATTTATCAATTGGATTCTAATGTGCAATTGTGTGATTATGTGATTATAAATGTGAAATTTGTGCTATATAGATATATGACAATTGATAAATTTATGATTGCGGTGATTACTTGTTATACAATTGCACTTGATCATTTGCATATAGATACAAGAGGATGTTGTGACCAGCTTGACTAATACCTGCAAATCACTTGAAAAATATTAATGATAAAAGGATATCACTTGATTGACTTGTTATATGCTAGCCAACAAAATCAATTGTCACTTGTCACTTGTTTCACTTGAACCCTAGTGCAGTATTGTCTTGCAAGGTCACAACAAATAAAAGGAATCAAAGCATATGCATATGTAATATTGGAATTTTATATTTCTTTTATGAGATGTTTAAATCGTTTGTTAAAGAAAACCTTTAGAATTTAATTGATGTTTATATTCATTGAGTCGCGACTCATCAAATCACAATTATTTTTTCAGATAGTAAAACTTGAAGTGTGACTATTTCAAAGTATATAGCATGGTAGTTAAAGCATGGAGCATAGATTGTCGGCCGAACCTAGATTCTCTCTCTACTTGTAGCATACATATGCTCACTAGTTAATGTAAATGTTTGTATGCGTGTATGGATATACATAAATGTGTGTATAATAACTACATGTGAACAAATGATGCTTAATACAAATAATATCAGATATCATATTGTGTTATAATAGTAAGTGTATAGGGTGTTACAGTGGCAAAAGTGTAAATATGAGTGTTAAAGTGGCAAAAATTGCTAAATTCATAGGACTGCGGATGTATTAAGCCGAATTTTTTTTTCTCATAAACTTCTATTTATTTGTTTTTTTCTTATAAACTTTTATTTATTAGTTTTATTTTTCTATGCCTTGCTTTTTTAAAAAAAAAAAATTTACCCAGCACAAATATACTGAACTGTTAAATAAAAGGTTAATTGTATAAAAGATCATCAAACTTTATACTAAATTTCATTTTGGTTTCATAACTTTAATTTGTATTTTTTTTAGTTACAAAACATTAATTTTAATTATACGGGGAAGTCACTCAAAATAATTTTCGCTAATTTAGATGATATGACACACCACAGTTACCATATCATAGTTTAACTTAACAAAAATTATCATATTATATTGTTACGCCACTTTTTTTACAAGATTATTAACCATAAATTTATTTTATTTTGAAAAAATGATAAAATCTATTCCGAACTTTGATTCAATTTTAATTACATTATATTCTCAACTTTATATCAATTTAGCTATTCAACTTTGCAAATTGTATCGATTATATCCTATTTTAATTTAAGGTCTAAATATATTTTAAAAATAACTTTTAGATCCTTATAAAATAAATTTATTTATTAAAATCCTTTTTCCTTATCTTTTAACAAAAAAAATAAAATATAAAAAATATTTTCAAATGTTAATCTTATGACTTTCAAAATAAATTCAAAAATAAATTTTAAAATATTTTCATCAAATTAATTTTTTACATTATTTTAGATTCGAAAGTCTTCATATTTTAATTTTTCTAAAACTTATTTCTCAACTTTCAGTTGTATTATTTAAAAATTTTCTAATAAAGATTGAACACAAAGGCAAAAATTTATTTTTAATAATAAAATTTATTTTATAAAGATTAAAACGATTTCAAATAATAAAAAATTATTTTTTTGAAAAAATATATTTTTTAAAATCTCGCAATACAAAAAACACAACTTATAAAATCAATTATTATATACTCTAATATTAATAAAAAAATATAAATGAAGTTTTTTTTTTAACTATCACTATCAGAAAAAATGAAAATTAAAAAAAAATTATTTTTTCAAAAAGATATTTTCAATGTAAATAATCTATTTCAACGACTTTCAGTTACGTCCAGATCGCAACTACATATCACTTAGTCAATATAGTTGAAATCTAGCAGTTTAGAGATTATTGACATTGGTATTGTATCAGTTAACGCATATTAAAAATATGATTATGATAAAAAAAATTAGAAGAAAATGAAAAAAAATTTTAAAAGTTCCATTGTGTTTTATAGTGATTGTTTTAAAAAAAACTTTCTTTATATTTTTATCCTTATTAATATTAAAGTATATGATAATTGATTTTAAGTTGTGTTTTTTGTATTGCGAGATTTGAAATTTTTTTTGTTATGAGAAAATAAATTTTTAATCTTTAGTGAATATTCGAAAAATAAGTTTTTTTTGTGTTCAATAAACAAAAGAATAAAATAATAAATATACTTAAATTTGATTAAACTTGTAAATTTATCAAGTTAACTATTAAAGAGTTTAAGTTTGACTTGCTAGTCTATTTGAATAGTATAAATTTGAGCTCGACTCAATAATAATTAAATTAATTTTAAATTTAGTTTTAAATCAATCTCAATTAATTTGTAAATTGATTTGATTCAATTATACTCTTAGCTCACAAATGCTTAATAATATTAATTAATTTTAAATATAAAAACTTAAAATATATACCAAACATGCTGGATACGACGTATGTACATTGAATTTCAAAAATGTTTTTGAGTCAAAATACACCGTACAAATTGTTTATTATATTTGGTAATTTTTACTGATTAAAAAAAGGGAAAAGTATGTTCTCTTCTGTGCTTGCACGCTAAGATTATGAAGTAGAGACTGCTTAGAATTTGGGTCCACTCCAGTTATGAGTAGTTCCATTTTAGTTGGTTTATAATTAAGCTGAATTTGAGCTAAATTTATTATTTATGAGTTATTTATGAGTACATTAAAAATTAAAAATATATTATTTATATTATTTATTAAATAGATTATAATATATTTAATAAAAATTATAATTTTATTTTAATAATATATTTTTTATAATATAAATTTATAGATTATATATCTAAAATTAAACTATTGAACATTAAAATTACAAGTTAGATTATAAAATTCTATTCGAATTTATTCATAAATTTTATAAATTGAATTTTATATAATTTGAACTAGACTTATTTATTAAACAAACTTTAATATATAAACTCGAACAAATTTTTATCAAATTAAATATTTAAATATTGAACTGTTTTGGCCCTACTTAAAACTTAAAAAAGACTATACACATTTGTCGTGAACTTGAGATTCTAATATCACAAATATTGCAAACAAAGCAATCGGATTAATTGGAGTGCATGTGCCCCTGTAGTATTGTACTCGCATACAGTGTATGCTGATTAAGATAGAGAATCAGCAACAAGTATAATTGTTTTTTTATTAAAATAATTCTTATTCTTTGTGTTCGAAATGTCAAAATTTCTTTTGGTCTTACAATGGAAGACAGCTGAGCTTTTTTGTGCCAATTTTTTTTTGTGCTTTTCCTGTACTCCTCCCCCCATGAACTTTTTATGATTAAAGCATCTTTTTTTTTACTGTCTTTCCAGTTCATCTCAGCCCTGACACTACAGTTCTAATCAAAACATTATTGCATTAAGCAATGTACCATAATACATGTGATTAGTGTCAATAAAATCTGCCATTTCTTTGTCAATAGATGGATATCCGCTAGAGAGGGTACACCTGTTTTTGGGTGTATATTAACAAATAATAATGGACTTTAATTATGATTTAGCAGGTTTAATTATTATTTTTTTTTAATTAAGACTTAGCTGAAATCCATGTTGCAAAGGACGAACCTTGGTTATGGTCACTAAGATACACTGTTGTACTTTTATTTTATTTTTATAGAAACTGGCCTGCACCCTGCAAATTGAAACTTGCAACTTGGATATTATTATACTATTTGAAAAGAAGGTTCATTAGGTGAGTAAGCAAAGCTAAATGGCTTAATTAAATATTTCTTGATGCTGCCCACATGTAATGCCACACAGAAAAATGTGCATCTTCAATTTTTTTTCTTAAAAAAATATAAAATGTATTGGAGATTTCTTCATATCAAGAAATATTTTAAATGTGTGTTATGGTTTTTGCTTGCTAATTGCATAGATTAATTGTTTAGAAGAGTTAGTAATAATGGGTCAGCTCCTCTTACAAAGTAGTTGTGTTTTGTCACTTGGGAAAAGACTCAAAATGAGAAGAAGAACAAAAAAGACAACAGACACACAATCCACTGTTATTAAAAAAACTGTGTTCCCCCAAATTTACATAAGCCCAGAAGCGGCAAGAGTTACCTGTTATAGAGGGGAAGAAACCCAAAAAAAAAAAAGAAGTGGGCATATTGTATTCAATATATGTATATATATATAAAGAGAGAGAGATACCAAAATCATGCTAAGGCCTACGAAAAAAACTAGAAAAAAACTATGAAAATGCACAAAAAAATTTAATATTTTACTGTATATTATGCTATATTCATGGACACCTTACATTTCTTCCAGGACCTCCATAATAAAAATAAGTTCCCCAACCATTGTTACGTCCTTGCCTTATGTCATAACAATTTGGATGATCAGCCAAGAGGTGAAGATTTGTTAATGGCAGCAAATTATTATCCCAATCAACAACCTGCAAATTCCTAAAATAGGATGCTTTTCCAAATCCTTCTTCTGCAAAATGACCACTGCCCATTTGAGTAGATGTATGGTACCCTGATGATCTAGAGTTCACAATTTCACCTCCAAATTGTACCATACTTGCATGGCTTCTCAAATGACTGAACAAAAATGCTGGCCAATATCCTACTAATAGTCCTGACCCAAACTCTAGCCACCAGTGTCCATGCTTTGGGTCCTACACAAATATATATTACCCTGTAATGTTAGTACCAGTTGGGCAAAAAATTATTTATCTGATAACATCAGATCCTTCCTGTATGAGAAAAGAAAGAAGAAATATTTTACAGATAAGAAAAGTTAAGAACAGGAAAAATGCTTTTCTTACCCTTTTTTAGACCCCAGAGGCCAGAGCCAGTTGGAGTCAAACAACTAAAGAACCAACTTTAAAAAAGAAAACATCTTGGATAAGTTGACAACATTAAGAAACCCCCTTTGACAACAAAAAAATCATAAAAAAAAAAAATGGTGGAGAATCTTGGATTTTAAAATGTTGATTAGAGAAACAACCAAGAAAAAGCCATGATGTGTGTGTTTCTTTTAAGTCAAATTCATTAACAAACACTGTTATAATAACACCATCAACTAAGTTGATAGTTACAAGATTGGATGTTGATGTTTTATTTGTCTAAGATTTTGATTTAAAAAAAAAATACCCAGTTAACTGTAAAAACTACTTTTAAAAAAGTTAAAAAGATTTTGACAAAACTACCCAAAAAAAAAAAGCTTAGTGCAGAATTAATTGAAATTGCACACTGTAATTATTTACTTATTCACCAGCTAATGACAAAACATAAAATTAAAAAAGGGTTACCTTCCAAACCATTAGGCCAATGTCAAATTGTCTGCCTTTGTAAGAGGACCTTGGAGATATTGCAGCTCCAATAGCAATCTTGTTGTTTGTTTGCACAAACCCAGAACATAGTAGGTTGTAGCATCCAGTAGCTTGGTATGCATCGGTCTGCAGATCAACAATTATTATTAGCACTAACCTTCAGGTTAGAATTTTAGAGGACTATATAGAGTTAAATTACAATACTTACTGTCCAATAAGTGAAGAATCTTGGATAATTGTCTCCATATAACTCAGGACTGACCTGTTAAGTCAAACGAATAAATTTAATTTGCTAAGAACACAACAAAATCTAATTGAGACTAAACCATGAGAGACATAATCATTTGAAAAGAAATCATTTTTAACATAGTACCAGAAATTGAAAAGTCTTACCTGCCAACCAGCTTCAATGGTATTTAGATCATTGCCAAAAGAACCAGAGATGACCCAAATCTGTGACAGGCTGAATTCATATTGATCTGTAACATGAGGAGCCCACACATTTACACTAGCCTTTGCTCCATAATATTGATCGCCATTAACAAACACAACTGCATGCTGTAAGATAAGAACTTGTCTCAACACTTGGTGTTGCTATAATTGTGAGCACAGGTGTAACATTTTTCAGTATTCAGTTATTCTGTGTGTGTTTTTATCTTCCTGAAGTGAATTATGCTGATGACACATTGGCAGAGTATTCTGTAATATACTCAGACTTTGATAATTATGTCTGCTCGTAGACACTTTTTCTCTTGTTTCTTGTACACAAACTCACTCATGCTGAACTGTAAAATTCTCCATGAAAAAATGAAAACTTGCCCTTATGGTGGAGACTAGCCTTTTTAGTGTAGGGTTCTAGGAACAGCTATACGAGTGAAAGGATATGAACAGAATCTCTGATTAAAATAGAACCCAGAGAACATTAAAAAAAATCTGAAAGATTTTGCCTCTAACAGTGATAACAGTTTACTATTTACGAATTCTGAAATAATTAATTAATTGTTTTCTGTCGCTGCATTGTTTAGCTGCAGTGTAGTAGCCAATACTAACCTCATGACCAGTGCCTGTAGAATCTCTTCTAACATGTCTTCTTAATTTTCTGCCAAATCGTCTGATAGAACTTGCTCTTAGAACATCTTTTTCTGTTGTTCTTCTGATTGGAACAGTTCCTTCTGGGCATGATTCACCTGAATCTGTCCATGGCTGGTAGCTCTCAGTCACTGTCTCTGTGGACTTGTTACCTTTTGGCCTTTGTGGTGGATCCTGTAAAATGGTCCAAATTTAGGATAAAAACGGATTCTTGGAAACATTTACAGCAGAAACAAACTGGAAATCTTTTTACCAACGGTTTTGTTCCTTTAAGCTCTGGATGGTCAAATGCTGGTTGAAGATGAGATAAAACACAATCTATTACATCACCATCAGGGCTCTGCAACCCAAAAATGCAAGAACCCAGATCATTAAAAACTGATAACAACACAGCAAATGAAGCTGAACCAACATAGAAGTAAAATAAAAGCAAAACAGAAGCACCTGAATTGTCTTGACTGCAGGCTTGTTGATCTTCTTAAGATATGCATTGATCCTTTTAAGTTTCAAAATATGTTCCCTTGGCCTGAAAGTTTGATTGGCCGGTAATTGGTTACCGGAATCTGACTTAAGTTGTTGTGATAAGGCCGGACTAATAGAAGAAGAAGCAGAAACAAGAACCAAAACAACAAAAAGAGGTATCATTGAGCGACTGGGATGACTATGAGAGGCAAAAGCAGCCATTTCTGTCGAATGTCGCTGTTGTTTGTGTATTGTTTGTTTTGCTGCAACAGCTTGTGTTTGTATACATTGGTGTTGTCTTGTTGTGTGTAGGATACAAAATGGTTTATTCCTAAGTTTTGTCCATGGAAATGAATCTAGCTCCATATCCATACAAAACATAAGCCCCATCCAAACAACCAAAAAAAAAAGGTTTGTTTACTAGCTCACTTCACCATTTCCAAAATATAAATAAACTCTCCATCTATCTCTTTCCTTTTTCTTATAAGCTGAGATTCTATTGTCTTGGTTTTATGTTCTGACACCCAAGAAACTTCAGGCACGAGCTTATTAAAATAGACCCTGATGGGTAGCTAGAGTTGTACTTTTTGAAGTTTTAACCATTACATGTTGTGGTCAATAAAGGAAAATTAAAAAAAAAAAACCATGTTTCTTTTTTATCAACCTTTGCAAAAGAGAGAGAGAGAGAGAGAGAGAAAGAGTTATTGGTTTCAAACTTTGAGAATGCAATGAGTTGGTTTGAAATGAATTTAAATTCTGCCACTGAGTCATATGTCATTTATTCTCTCTGGTTTTGATTCTGAGGAAAGAAAAAAAAACAAACAGGAATCTAAAATCTATCTTTTATTCCTTCCTTTCCCTTGCATCAGCCTATCAAAAGTTTCCAGTTTTGTAAAAGCAATCATATTATATTTCTTTGAAAATTGAACAGTAAAATGATAAAAATAATAATAATTTTGTTCCTAATTTAAAAAAAATCATCGGTTCAATTTCCATTCACATAAAATCACCTTGTTTTCTTAATTTCTAGCACTACTTATGCTTATGATCTTAAAAATTCCTTCTTTTTTGTTTAATGATATTTTCCATTTATTTGCTCACTCTGCTGTAATTCTTTTTCTTTTTACAAGCACTGATGGTAACACTCAAGAACTTATGCTTTTCTGTTACCACTGTAATGTAGTCAAGAAAGATGATACCATGATGCTGTTACCACTTACCCCTTACCACTATGAAGTGGAAAAATTATGTAGACCTCATTTGGGCAATTTGGTAGGGCCAAATATAATGATGGTGTTAAAGAATTCATGATTATGAATTGTATGCTTTCTGATTGATAAATGCCCAATTTTCTTTTGACTTAATTATCTTGAATTTATTGATAATGATCAATTAAGTTCTTTAATTATGATTTTCCTGGTATTGTTAGCAGGCCATCCAATTTCAAGAAAAACAGCAGACCCATGTGCCTCTTGCAAAAATCTTATGTTCTCACTTCAACCCCTAAAACCCTTGTGTTGTTTATTAGGTGTGGTCAAACTCAAGGCCAATGGGCTAATATATATATATATATATAATATATTCATTCTACTAGTGGTTCTTAATGTGCATGTTCCTTATTGTCAAGAAAGAGCAATGTCTTCAAAGAATGGTAACTGGAATAGTAAAAAAAATTTCTTCTTCTTATGTTATGGTCTTTCAGTAAGTCCTAAAGCCATTCTAGTAAGACTTGTGATGTTGAACCCAGAACACAACACACTCAAAAAGATAAAACTTTCTAATGAAGAAACACCATGATTTCTGTTAATTAAAATGGGGAAAAAAACATCTTCAAGCTACAGTGCTTGTAATTAATAACAATGATGCCACATCCATACTGGACATGGTCCCTCCATCTACCAAAAGTTGTGTCCATAGCCACCACCAACAACTGTGTATCTAAGGCTAATGTTCTCATTTCCCCAGAATTCAAAATTAAATTTAACTGCTATCACCAAGAAAATACTCAACAAAATTAATGCATTGGGTCCTATCCCTTTTAATTACACCAGCCCAGTCTGCTGCTTCTTCTTCTTATGCTAAATGAAGTCACCATAGAAGGCATGTGATGTCACAATCATTTAGGTCCAATTTGTGTTCTACACCTAAACATGTACTATTTTGAAAATGACTTGCAAGTTTTAGAACTTTTATGAGAGACTTGTTGGACTTATTTGACAGTGAAATAACATTCCTGGGTTTTAATCTTAATTCTCCAAATTGGTGCCTCACAAGCAAGGTTAATGATGCTCTTATGTTCGGTAGTTAAGAAATTTCTAACGGTAAAAATTATGCACCGTATTAGAAGACATAAAAAAAATTGATGGGAGATTAATTGGTAGGGCCATTTTCATTTAAGAGATATTTTAAATTCAAGTGGTGATATATACAAGTGTTAAATTAATTCTGTTTTTGTGATTTTATTTAAGTTAAATTAAATTAATTAGAGTCTAGCAAATTCTGGGGTTTAGATTAATAGTAAAAGGAACATTAGAGTACAAATGCTCCATTGCCTGTTAGTAATAGTCCCAATTTTGTCTTGTTAGAGGTATATAATGATGTTTGTGACTATATATAATCCTAAACCCTATAACCTAATGATAAATTATTGGATGGATAATCAAGAAATGGTGATGTTAGATAAAGTATAGAATATGGCCGTGGTAATTAATTAACACTAAAGCTATGGTAAAGTTAAGTTGATTATTATTTTATATACCACCATTAAAGTTTGCTTTAGACTGTGCTTGACATTAGAGAGAATGTAGGTACAATACAGTAAAGTATGGGCCATTCAAGTTTGGTTCACTTTTTAGGGTTCTGGGGTATAATGCTTGCCACTTTCAAATAGTTGTTTTGGGTATTACATATAAATATATATTCTTTTGTTAATTTATTTATTTATATAATTTTTTTTCTCTTCTTTTTACAAACACCCACTAACAGTCTCTCTCATTCACCCCACCAACTGCAAAGAAATAAAAGAAAACTTGTGAAGAATGTATAGAAAATGGTCCACTTATAGTCACTTATCAAAAACAACTGGCAAAACTGGTAATGAGATTGTTAAGGGTATGTAAGTGGGAGGGAGCATGCTCCTTTTTAAAGTTAAGTCTAAAGAGAATAGATTCCAACCCCACAATCTACAAAGGTATGTGACTTAGATTTTTCTAAAATTATTGATTTTGTAGAGCATGTATACACATACTCATCATCCTCTTCTTTTTTTTTTTTTTTTTTTTTTTGAACTTCAAGGCATACTCTTCTCTTCTTAAAATTAATGGATTAGTTTTCATGACATATCGATTATTGTGGGTTTTTGCAAAAAAAAAAAATTAAAGGCTGCCATTGCCATGCTTTTCGAAAGGAGATGGAATAATAAGAATTCAAGATTCAAAGTTAAAGATAGAATCATCACAAAAGCTTTGTAAATTAAAAATTTTAGTGTTGTAATGCCTCAAGAAATTACACTCCTAGTCCTAGCAAGCACAATGAAGCTAGCTACCACAAGGTTTTATTATTTAATTAGTACCATGTTTATAGTATTATTGGGTTCAACTATACCAATACAACAAGAAGACATGAATGAGTACATAATTAGCAAGTGATGATGCTTGGATACAATAAATAAATTAATCTACATATGAAAGTAGGAATACGTATATACTTAACCAAGTGAAACGAGGAGAATGATTTAATTATTTAGGCAGATATAATTTTTTAATTTCTTAGTTACAATACGTGAAAAATATGAAAAATAATAAACTTTTCAATGTGTCTAACCTGCTTAAAACAGATCGTAAAATATCATGTTACGGAATTAAGACATTTGGTTTAGAGTATAATTCAATCTTCTAATTTTTTTTTCTTTCATTTTCAAGTATAAGACTTAACAATTTAAACTGATCGTTAAAAAGATAGACTTTTCAAAGTACATCATGCAATAACAAATTCTACTATAGCCACAATTTGAAGAAGGTGCAACAACAGCTCATGGTACTATCGAGCACGAGGGCACATGGTGGATAATAAGAGAAAGGCAATATATTATACGATTGTTTTCCTAGCATGCACAAATACGTGTATACAATACAATAGATACATCGTAGTCCTACAGTAAATAATGAACAAATTGATAAAGACCACCACTGCACCACAGCCTTTGATAGTTGTTGCAGATTGGGCATAGATCACCATCATCATCAGTTTTGGATGTGGACACCATGTGGTATTATGGTCTTGTTGCTATAAACTATACATGCTCTCTTTCAACAATTTTTTTGTCCTTTTACGGTACCAAAAGCTGAATATATTTTAGCTTCCTTTTTTTTTTTTAGAATATATTTTAGCTTTCTAAAAGCTACACTACGAACACCTTTCAAGCTAATAGAATTAAGGGTGAATTACTATTTGGCCGCTATAATTTATTATATTATATCACTTGATTCTAATAAAATTATTATTTTATATTTAATTAATGATAATTTAATTTAATATAAATCTTGTTAAACATTTATAAATTTTTGGGGCAAATAATATAATATATTCAAAGATAAAAAATAAATAGTGTAATATATTTAAGTAAAGGGGATAAATAGTATTTACTTGATAATCGTCATATCAATTAACAATAATTATAATGAAAAATTAAAAAAAAATAGATAAATAGTGTAATTTTTAAAATAAAAGAAGGAGATAATATAAATTTTTAATGTTAGAAATCAAGTGTCATATAATAAATATATAGGGTAAATAGTAATTCATTCTAAAATTAATCGACTATAAATAGCTAATTACTAGCACATGACTAGATAAGAATAAATGTATATACCAAACACCGGCCTCCCCTATTAATTATTAAAATATATTATTGTTATAATATATTATTTATAATACAATATTTTTAATATAATTTATTTATTTAATATATATTTAATATAATTTATTTAAAATTTACTTATAGTAGTAGAAGACTTTAACCCTTATATAAAAGGAGAAGGTTCAAATCCACTCATTCTCCTCCCTCTCCATTGTAAAAAAGAAAAAAAAAATTGTATATGCCAAACCACCCATAAGGGTGTACCGTAACCTTGTTTTTTATTTATACACTATGCTTATGTAGCAACATCTCTAGAGGATTTATAGCTTTTCGGCTTTAAGAATGTATAGTGTTTCATTTTCTTAAAAAAATACTTTTTAATCGAATGTTGTAATCCTCAATTATGTTTTTGTTTCATTAAAATATTAATTTGAAAATTAAAATTGAGTAATTTAATTATATAATTTTTTTTGAAATATCAATAAATTAAATATATGTTTGGTTGAAATAAATTTTAAAATTTTTTATAAAATTTATTTACAAATCTAAATGAGTGTATTTAGTTTAAATGAAATTTTTGTAAAATTTATTTTTGATTCTAATTCAAATGAGTATTTTGTTTAAATCAAAACTTTGTAAAATTTATTTTTAATTCTAACTTTTTAATTTTGTGGATTTGCTTATCGTTAAATTCATCGGTATCTAAAATTTACTGGATTCTGATTAATCCGGTTTGACTAGAGTATGACTATAAAAGTATCAAAAGTCATCCAATAACTAATTTAACGTAGATGTATATATCATGATTCGAATTTAAAATTTTGCTTAAATTGAAATAAACCGGTTTAACTTTTTTAATAATAATATTTATGCACATCCTAATCCTGTCGACAAATCTGACAATCTAAAGTAGACAATAATGATGCTCAGAAGAAATAAGGTCTTCAGTGCATGCTTTTGCAAGCTCATTTGCCTCTAAATTCAACAATTTGTGTCATATTAACTGGGGGAAAGGCATGTTTAGACAATAACGGATGGAAGACAATTTCGCAGTATTTTATTTAAAGACATCATATAAAAGTGTGGCAAGATAAGGTAGGACTATTTTCCAGACAATAGGGATCAAAATAAATTTGCATGATGGAGACAATTTAACCATCTTTCCATCTCCTGCACACCGACAACTTACCCTGCAAAATTAATCAAAATTTACTTATAAGACAGATTGATTTTTTATTTTTTTTGTTTCTTCAAAATAGTAAATACTTTATTTATGACATTAAAGAAGTTACAAGTTTAATTTTTTTATTTGATGCGCAAGTAACTATTATTTCGAAATATGAGTTTAATTTTTAACTATACCAGAATGGTGAAATTTTTCTCCTAAACTCAAATTTTTTTTTTTTTATGTATAGAATTAATGTTGCAGAAAAATGAAAGAAATCTATTTCAAATCCAATTTGCAGAAAAATAAATTTCATTGCATGACAGTCCATTTTTTTGGCGGCATCTAAGTAGAGGCTAGACTGGAATGGAAACAGAATTTCTGAACTTTGGATGTGATTAAAAAGAAAAGAAAAAAGGAAATGAATAGCTATCAAGAATAAGAATTTTATTTTATCACTTTTTTTCTTTTAACATAAGGTTAAAGAAGAACAACGGTGGATTCCTTCTCAAGCAAAGTATCACCTTTGATCTTTGTAGAAACAAGAAGAAAAAAAAAGAAGCATCTTCACTTTCACATTCTTTGATGATGTTCTTTACGCTACTTAAATTAAAGATTAATGGAAGAGACAAAGGAATTATGAATATATATGATTACTCCATTGAGTTTACACATAGTAATATTATTATGTCAAGAACTCAAATTCACGCTTGCGAATTTGATTCTTTTTGATTAAAGAGAGATTGTTGCAGATAGTTTGCAATGTCATCAACAACGAGGGATAGTGCAAGAGCAATGAGAGAAGCTTCTTGCAATGGAATTGTTCGTCGAATGGTGAGTCTGCCCAGGAGTATAGTTGGAGGATTTTCAAGAGTAATGAGTCATGGTATAAGCAGAATAGGATCTGGGTCAGGAAGACGAGATCACAATCTACCATTCAACTTTCAAATGCAACCTTCACAAGATCGTCAGCCTCTGGTTGCACAAGAAGAATGGGCCTTCCTAGCCAATTTTGAGCAGCAATATGGCTCTACACACCCTTTCTTTTATGCTTCCAGTTTCATGCAGGCTTTAAAGATAGCAGAGGATGAGAATAAGTTTATGTTCATGTATCTCCATTCGCCTCAGCACCCTTTCACTCCATCTTTCTGTAGAGAAACTCTATGTACAGAATTTGTAGTGCAGTTTCTTGATGCAAATTTTGTTAGCTGGGGAGGACTTGCAGATAGAGGAGAGGGTTTGCATATGGCTGCAACATTGCAGCCTGCTAGCTTTCCATGCTGCGCGGTAGTTGCTCCGGCTCCTGGTAATAGCTTAGCAGTACTACAACAGGTTGGTTACTAAATGTCCAGTTTTTGTCTATTCATGCAATCAAATTTGTTCATGAGATCATATAGACAATTTTAAGTTGATTAATTTTGGCCTATTTTGTTTAGATGGAAGGGCCAATTTCTCCAGCACAGTTAGTGGAGATTTTGCAGAGGACAGTAGAAGAGCAGGGATTGGCCTTTGGGAATGCAATACGGGAGCAGCAAGAAGAGAAGATGAAAGCAAGAGCCAAGGAAGAAGAGAAGATACGAGCAGATCGTCAACTCAGAGAAGAACAAGATGCAGCTTATCTTGCAGCTCTAAAGATTGATAAGGTATGTATATCACCCTTGGATTCGCCCAGATAGTGGACTGAGGTCTGTGTAAAGCTGTCTTGGATACCACCTATACTACTTTTGATTTACGGGAGATTTTTCCTACATTGCACTGTGTGACACATAATGTGTTTTATACTTGGTCAAAGGAAACGTGGTCCCAATAACATGCATTTTAAATCCAATCATTGAGTGAAATACACCGGAATTAGGAGTAAATAAAAATTTTCCTGTACTTGAAGTCTACATCTAAAGTATTGTACTCAAACATAAAGAACATATATGCTCCTATGACTAGCCATGGCTTTGGTCTATTTTAGACTTCATGAGGGTACAAATTGACTATCAATTTTCTCTCTTTCCAGGAGAAGGAAAAAACCAAGAACTCACCTTCAATAAAAGCAAATTATGAACGACTTAGGCACAATTCAACACAGAAGCAATATGGTAAGGCCAAAGAAACTTCCACAATTAGAGAAACTCAATTTAAAGAAACTGCTGGTCGATCCAAGGATGCTCAAGCAACACAGGTACTGCTACTAAATGTGACCATGCTACTGTTTTTTTTTTCTTTAATATTCTGTTTTCAGTTAAATAAGCATTTGGTGTATATTCACTTGCTTAATTATGGTCAGATTTTGATACGGTTTCCAAATGGTGAAAGAAGAGAGCAAACTTTCTTCTTGTCAGACAAGGTTCAAGCAATCTACAATTACATTGATTCATTAGGCCTACCTGGCATTGTTAACTATAGATTGATATCAAGCTTTCCTAGAAGAGTCTATGGTGTTGATCAAATGGGGATGACTCTTAAGGATGCTGGACTCCACCCTAAAGCAACCCTTTTCCTAGAGCTTTCGTAATATATATATTGGAGCTCTTACATGAAACGAAATTGCTACTGAAAATTTCATGTTTAGCAACCCACATATGTCATATATCTTTCATTTGAATGATTCGCAATGAGCACAATATTTTCAGAATAAACATTGCAATAAGCATAATATAGCTTTCCCAATTCGCATTCAATATCTGTGTTAATTTGATGGTGGTTGCCGATGTGTAAAACAAAAAAGTTTTTTTACGACATTAAAAGACCGTTGTTCAATTCTAACCACATTAAGAGCTATAAACTATTCTAGTCTTATTTTTTTTTTGAAAAAATACTGTTAACTTAATTCGCTTCATCTACCCACAAACACAATCAAATAAAGTTAAAAGTAATAATCATTCCTGTCCGTGAAATCATGAATAGTGAAACTATGGAAGGTATAAAATCCTACATATAGCTTTATCAAAAGGTGAAATTGGCATATTTATTGAGAAGCAAATAATGCTGCAGATTGTTTGGCAAAATTGACATATCACTTCCCTGTTGGTTGCCACAGACTAGCTGGTCCACCCTCAGTTATCCACCAATGGATAGTTCATGATCAGATTGGTGTAGCTTATATTAGGAGAACCATGTCCTAGAGTGTTTTAGGCTCTGCTTCTTCTTTGTAAAAAAACAAAAGTGAAACTGGTAATTCACAAAAGCAACTTAACCCTTATTTGGTTTAATTTCAGCAAGAAATTCATTTTATTTGAAAATAAATTCCAAATGCCAAATGGAATTCATTTGTAAATGAATTTTTATTAATAAAATGTGTTTAATTTTAATGAATAGTTTATAAAATTCATTTGAAATGAATTCTATATTTGTTATATTGTATTTGGTATAAATTTTAAATTTATATATTTTTTTTTGTTAAATATACCCTTTTAAATATAAAGATACTTTTAAAAATAAAAATAAGGAAGAAGTGTTTTAGTCATTTAAAAGTATAGATTTAAAATTTATAAAATTAATTTCGAAATTTCAACCATTTTGATAGAATTTAGTTTAGTTATAATCAATTCCACAAATTAAAAATTTTGAAATTACAAATGAATTCCCTACAAAATTCATTTAAACCAAATATGCATCATTTGAATTTATAAATGAATTTCATAAAATTTTGTAAAATTCATTTATACAAAACACACTTTAGGCATAATGACATTTTATCAAAATTAAAGGATAAGATTGTGTTTTCTGATATCAGCTTCTTCCTGTTCACTAATTACCAACATAATGGATAAGCTTATATTATCTGATTGCTTCTTCTTTTTCACACTAATAAAGTTCATGCAAAGCGATTTGATGCTAACCTAATAGTGACTATTGACTTCATTAAACTTCGTAATTATGTTCAGCTTAGAAAGAAGCATGACAAATAATAGTTACATTCTGTGCATTTTTTTCCCAAGAAATGATTTTCATGGTGGAATTTAAGACAAAGAGAATGCAAATCCTTCTTGAACCCCACTTGGAAATTCAGTAAAAAAAGGTGCATCATTGGGTAGTTAATCTTAATGGGTAGTTGCTTGCAAGATTTCTTCATTGCTGATGACTGATGAGGAAGAATAGACTTGACCAAAAATGGACCACCCAAAGAAAAATAAATAAATGGATCCCACTGAAAAAGTGTTCTGCAATATTCTAATGGAAGGTTTAAACATAGTGATTGTCTTTTTTTTTTTCCCGTCCATCTAACCTTCCAATTAATAAAAAAAAAATTTGATGTAAATTCTAAATTGTAATGATAAATTTTGACTCAGCTATCTTTAGAATTTTATGCACATAATAAGCTGCAAAAGCCAACCATATTCTACCCATTCTCACTTTATTGTACAATCTCAAAATCCACACATTATGAGAACTATCAAGAACCCAACACATGAAGAACTTAAGCTATTAAAAGACAAAACAAGAACCTTACAATCTGTATATTTTTGGCTTTCTATGATATCGGCAGGCAAAAATTTTTGTCTCCACAATAACCACTCTATCAAAAAAATATAATAACCGAACTAAAAACCAACATTTATTGATTGAAATGAAAAAGAGCTTAAATCCCTTTAAATAAAATTCTAAATTCAAAGTTTATATCAGATTAAATAGATTAAAAAATGTAAATAGAGTTTGCCCCCTTATAAGTCTATCGGCTTGAACTGTAAATTAGTCGAAACTCTTATAATTATCAAACATCAAAAACATCAAATGAAAAAAAATATTAATGACTATATATAATTTAATGTATTTAATATTAAATGTATTATTTGCATAAATAAAAAGAGTATATAATTTTTTATTAGAAGAAATTTCATCACTGTCCTCTTCAACCAGCTTTCTATCATTCGTGGCTCATTTTATTTTCTTCTTTCACTTTTGTTTTTCTCTGTTTCTATTATGTTATTGTTTTGGTCCATTTGTGAAACTTTTAGACCAACTTTGGCGTTTTTGCGTGTTTTTTTTTTTTTATAATTATTTTTTTATTTATTTATTATTCTTAAAGTCATCTTTAATTTAAGTTTATTGTATGTATTTATTTGATTTGTATATTTTAAATAATTTAATTTTATATTTTAAATAACAATTTTTTAATTTTAAAACTTACTATTATTTAAAATATAAAAATTAAGCTAATTTAAAAAAATTATCCATAGTCTTCAATAATTATTTTTTTCATAATTATTTAGAATTTAGAAATTAAACTAATTAAAATAAAAATAACCCATAGTATTCAATAATTATTTTTTCAGTAAAAATAGTAAAAAATTATGAAATATATCAAATAAATTATTATTTTTATCATTGATACTAATAAAAGTAATCATTATATTTATGGTTTTAAATGACGAACAAACTGAAAAAATAAAAAAAATCGACAAAAATCAATAACTGCAATTTTTTGTTGTTTTTATTGATTTTGTTATTTTAGTTGTTGCTTTCAATGGTTTTTGTTATTTGTCTTTGTTTATTTTTGTTAAAAATAAAAAAAATAACAATAAAAATTATGAGATATATAAAAAAAATTATTATTATTATCATTAATACTAATAAAAGTAAAAAATTCATTTATGGCCTTAATTTTGTCATTAATAATGAAAAATAATTTAAAAAATAATAAGAAATAACAAAAAATCAACAAAAATAAACAACAATCAACAATTGACAATCAACAATATAAAATTTTGTTGATTTTTGTTGTTTCAGTTGTTGTTTTTAATTTTTTTTTTGTTTCGGTTTGTTGATTTTTTTTTTATTTTTTTTGTTGATTTTACAAATACATCATAAGGATTGTAAACTTGTTACATATTGATGATCAATAAGTATCAAAAAAAAAAAATTTTAAAAAAAGAAGTTGTTAGACATTTTAATAAGCAAATTAAAGTAAAAAAATAAAATCCTTAATTTTTAAGAATATAAAGGAGAAATTTTTGTTTATTTCTTGTTTTTACAACAGTTGAAGATTTTTATTGCTTGGTTTAATAATAATTGAAGATGTTTAGCTCATAATTTTTCATTTGAAAAAAAAAATTAAGAGAAAAAATTGAGCCAAAAAAAGAAAACATTAAGACATAAAAAAAATGTTTGGTTTAACAATAATTAAATATGTTTAGTTCATAATTATTCATTTTAAAAAAAAAATTTAAGAAAAAAATGGGCAAAAAAAAAGTTGAGAATAAAATGAAGATAATACTTTAAAAAAAAACGTTGAGCAAAAAAAGTTGAGAAAAAAAAAGATAAATATAGTACTATAAAAATAGAAAAAAATGTTAAGCAAAAAATTGTTGATAAAAAAATGAAGAAAGTAGAAAAAAAATGTATTTAAAAAAATATTGAGAAAAAATAGATG
>CATIWM010320800.1:0-14316 GCA_949671775.1 Mallotus repandus | reverse complement strand
TATTACCCTGGGTGGCGACTCCTCATCTCCACGCCATGTCTTTGTGACAATGGTTAGTGTGTTCCCTAGAGCCCTGAGCTCAAACAGTGTCGCGGTTGCAATAAACTTGGGCGCGCGCTAAACCCCGCCGTCTACACATGGATTAATTTATATTAAATCATATAGTTTAGGTCTATTTTATTTTTGGTTGTATTTGTATTACGTATTTGTTTTTTTATTTCTTTTTTTGGATATGTAATTATTTTTATATGTAGGAATTGTAATAGCCCTGGTAGTGGGAATATAGTGGAATCTTTATTTTTTCTGCACTTAAAATTAATTAGTAAATTAGGTTTATTTGGTAAATTTTAATTAAAATCAATGGTAGCCTTAGATTAATTTAGGTTGTATGTAATTAAAATTAGGATTAGAAATATCACAAAATATTTGTTTTTGATTTGTTACATTTATTTTCATTATTTTGGGCTTGTTTGTTATTTTTATTTATTTTGGGCCCCAAGCCCACGTATAGATTTTAACTCACTTAATTAATAGGCTTTAAAATTGGTTTTAGATTTAGGCCTATTTAAAATTTAATAGACTTAGCCCATTTTCTTTAGAATTAAAATAAATAGACTAAGGCTCATTAATCATCAAAATGTAGGCCCACTTTTAGTTCCATTTCACTTGTAAATAAAATGTGTAGATTTAGTTAACTTAAATTAAAATCAAATGTAGTTTAGATTGAGGGACATTACACTTTGAACGTATTTGTTATGTGCTTTTTCATGGATTGGTTGCCTTAGGGTTAAATGTATGTTCAATTAGGGTTTAATGAAATTGTATGTAATTAGGGAATAAGATAGTAATTAATAGGATAATTCTAAATGAACACAAGACTAAAAGAAGTTGGTATTCCATATCCAGAACTCCTGGTTGTGGTGCTAGCTTGTATTAGAGAATCGAGTTACCACCACTTTCTATTTGTCCCAGTTATTACCTTGGGTGGCGACTCCTCATCTCCATGCCATGTCTTTGTGATAGTGGTTAGTGTGTTCCCTAGAGCTCTGAGCTCAAACAGTGTCGCGGTTGCAATAAACTTGGGCGCATGCTAAACTCCGTCGTCTACAACTACTCATTAGTGATAGTATCACAGCTAGACGTCCCATAGGGAATATAGCTAATTTCATCAAATTAACATTATACGTCCGAGTGTAGTATATTTTTAATTCAACACTATACGACCGAGTATAGTATATTTCAACACTATACGTTCGAGTATCGTGTATTTTCAAATTAACACTATACGTCCGAGTATAGTGTATTTTTAAATCAACACTATACGACCGAGTATAGTGTATTTTCAAATCAACACTACACGACCGAGTATAGTGTATTTCAACACTATACGTCTGAGTATAGTGTGTTTCCAGTCAGCACTATACGTCTGAGTATAGTGTATTTCTAGTCAACACTATACGATCGAGTGTAGTGTACTTTCAAATCAATACTATATGACCGGGTATAGTATATTTTCAAATCAAAACTATACGCTCGATTGTATTGTACTTTCAAATCAATATTATACGACCGAGTATAGTGTATTTTCAAATCAACACTATACGACCGAGTATAGTGTATTTTTTCAAATCAAATCAATACAACCGAGCATAGTATATTTTTTCAAATCAACATTATACGTCCGAGTGTAGTGTATTTTTAAATCAACACTATACAACTGAGTGTAGTGTATTTTTCAAATCAACACTATATATCCGAGTATAGTGCATTTTCAAATCAACACTGTGCGTCCGAGTAAAATATATCCTCAAATCAACACTATACGACCGAGTATAGTGTCTTGTCAAATCAACACTATATGACCGAGTATAGTGTCTTGTCAAATCAAGACTATATGACCAATTGTAGTGTATTTCCAATCAACACTATGCGTCTGAGTGTAGTGTGTTTTCAAATCAACACTATATGTCCGAGTATAGTGTATTTTCAAATCAACACTATACGTCCAAGTGTAGTGTATTTTTAAATCAGCACTATACGTCGGAGTGTAGTGTATTTTCAATTCAACACTATAGGTCCGAGTGTAGTGTATTTTCTAATCAACACAATACGTCTGAGTGTAGTTCATTTTCAAATCAACACTATACGTCCAAGTATAGTGCATTTTCAAATTTTTTCACTATATGTCTCACGGGGATTATAGTGAAATTTGCTAAATGCTACATAGTGGCTTTAGCATTTGGCTTGGTGCTACACGGCAACATAAGCATTCATCATGAACTGATGATCGCTTCTAGGCAAAAGCCTTAAGGTGCACAAGTAAGTATCCTAACTCCTTACCCTTGAAATTATGTGCTTATTTGCTTTGTCGCAATTTGTCAAATAAATAGCAATAAAGGGGGGCAACTGTAAGCACCTAATTTTGGGATGACTAGAGTATGGATGCGACAGAGGACTCCGATGATGAACATTTATTGCAAATAGGTCTCTAGTATTTGAATTTTGGATCCCAAGGCTTAATTGCATTTTTTTGGACTCAATTGTAACTTTTAAAGGACCCAATTGTAAATATTTTTTAATTTTTTCAAGAAATCACCGATTAAAATTACATACTTTCGATCAGAATCATATATTTTCTATCAAAATTATGTATTTTCGGTCAGAAATACACAATTTCGATCGGAATTACACAATTCTGGTTAGAATTCCACACTTCCGATCGGACTTCGACACCCTTTTTTTAATTTTTGAAATTATTTCTATAAATTTTGATTGGTCAAAAATTAATTTCGAAAAAAGGGAAGATAAATAAGTAAAACTTTATCCCGTAAATTTTATCAGTCCAAAACGATAAAGTTTTATCATACTGTTATTTTTTGGGATAATGATATCCTAACCTAATATATGGAGAGGAATTAAAAAGGGAATAAAGAAGTAGAGAGAAGGAGGGGATGGGGGCTTTCTTTCCTAAAAAAAAAAAAAAAAAGAGGAGCTTCAGATATGTACTTTTCCTTTGGGAAAAAATATAGAACCTTTCTGAGAGTTATTTTAGGGGGAATCCTATTTTTCTCTATTTCTCATTAAAAGATTCTTTTGGAAAAGCAATCAAAGCCTGGAACTGAGAAGATTAATACTACAGACCTATTCAACTAGTGAATTAAACAGAGCCTCTGAGGAGCTAATCAATACTACATCTCTACATTTCATCTCCACGCTATGTCTTTGTGATATAGTAGTGTGTTCCCTAAAGCCCTGAGCTCAAACAGTGTCGCGGTTGCAATAAACTTGAGCGCGTGCTAAACCCCGCTGTCTACACCCTCAATGTTAATTTGTTAATTTAATGGGCCAAGATCCATATTTTACCATATTCTAAGTAAACTTTGGCTTATCGCCTAAAGTATGGTTATTTAGGCAGGTAACTCTTACTAATTACATCTCATGTAACTCTTGAAAAGATATGGGATTTGACATCACATGTCTTGGCTTAAAATCCCATTTAATGCCTTAGGTCCAAAACTATTTTGATAATTTAGTTAATTTAAACCATATCAAATGTTCGAATAAAACCATTTTCTGACTTACCTTCCTTAAATGACTTAATACACCTTGCTTTGGCAGGCCCATAAATCTAAGGCTTAACAAGTGTTCAAATTTATGGGAGGCATTAGAGTGACTTAATATTGAATGAGGGTTCCACTTTACATTTATCTTACTTGATTATATTATATTCTACAAATTCATGGCATCACATGTATAACATCACATACATAACATAATAATAATAAAGTAACTGTGACATAGCATGGCCTAAATCTAGATTGATAATTATAAGCCAATATGAAGATCAATGGTCAATCCTAGGTAAAAAGATAGCCTTCATCTTGTGCCTTTTACTTTAGATCTCCATTTTGAGTCTCCATCCTTAGCCTCCATTTTGGATCTCCATTGTTGGGTCTTAATTTACACTACATTATATGTTGTAATCTATACTATTCTATTGCTATGAATAAAATGAAATTATAACAAATAAAGAACGACATGCAGACCATATTTAATAAATTATAACCTATAAAAATGAATAAATATAAATACAATCACATTGATCTTAAGGGCCATGCCATGCACTATGCATTTACACCCCTTACGGGGAATTGGGTGCAACACCCCTTGCGGGGAATTGGTGGCAACATCCCGAAAAGTAAATGATTTACCATAACTCTTTAAATGAGTAGTTGCCAAATCCCTAAACCATTGTAATCATATTACATTTCATCAGTATGTTCAAAACATATTAATTTTGTCTTAACAGACACAACACTTAAACAAAAATATCCTTTTGCCTTAACAGACACAACTGTGTGTCAAAACAGACACGGTTGTGTGCATATGCAGTCTATAAATAGTTGATCAGACATGACTGTGTCCCAAAATGTACACAACTGTATCACTCTACATTTTGCAGACACAGAACTAGACATGGTTATGTCTTCTAAGTGACACAGCTATGTGCCCCTGTTGTCCTGCAGACATAGAACCAGGCACAACTGTGTCATCTAAATGATATAGCCATGTCCCATTGTAACCCCATTTTACTTTACAAAATAATGTGGTTTTTTCACTAAAAATTCTATTTAATCACCTTAAACAACCACAAACATCAATCATATTAATGCATATAACTATTTTCGATATAGATTAATTAGTCATCACATAAAAATGTTTAATTGAAATTTTGAAAACACTTTTCAAAATCAAATATATCACATATATTTCAAAAACTCGTTTTCACATCTTATGTATATATCACATATATAATAAATTAATTTAATCAAATTACAAGTGGCCAAGCCCATGCATCATCTATTAAGCTACATAGAGATAGCCCATCTCATGGCCCATATCCAAAGTAGTAAAGGTGGCAAATATCAATTTAGTCCTTAAACTTAATATCACATATTAAATTAAGTCCAAATTAATATTTAATGGTCATAACCTTTGAATTAGATTTCAGGATATGCTAGATCCCTGCACAAGTAAAAATCCAATTCAATTAATTAAATTAATTAATTAAACACTTTAATTAATAATTAAATTAATAGTTATCATTGTCGGTGATGCTCATATATGTGCAACTTACTAGGTTCAATTCCAAATGGCAATGGAAATAAATAATATTAACTCTTAATATTATTGGAAACTCTTTTCAAGCTAAATGTGAAAATCTCAATTAATCACATTTAATTTTCATAAGTTGTGAGTGACGCCCAGCATAGATGTTACGACTACCCAATTGGAAATGAATTCTATCTGCAGATTCTAAGAACCATAGAATATAATTACCGTCCACTCAATGTCCCTTCATAAAAAGATCTCGATATCGGCTAGAGTTATAGTCAGTCAAACTCTAATTGGATCAATCATATGACCTCATCTTCAGTTAAATTCTCGATAAAATATGACTTCTACTATAAACTCTTTCTGACACCAAAACTCTTTTTGGGTAAGTCAAGTTTAACCTGGGCATATACTCATTCATTAAGAACAACTTAAATAGCATAGGATCTTATCTCGGTTCACTCCAGGAAATGAATTCCATCTTGGTCGATCACTATCATACATCAAATTTTGACTGTCCCCAAAAGGGTCCGATGATGAAAACATCTTCCTGAATATGACAAACGTTTGTTCATTTATACTACCTCTGAAGCGTGCTAAGGTCTAAAGAACCTTGAAAACCTAAATCGAGCCTCCAAAGTGCGAAATTGATCACTGAATCAATAAGCTATACTTTGATTTTATAAATTACGAACTATCAGAATGATAAGTGGCTCATTTCAAGCAATCCTTGCTTAAGACGTGCAACTCATCAGATTGGTTTTAATCTCATAAGACCGGAGTTCAACTTTGTAAAAAAATGAAGCCGATTTTGACAAAATAGACGTCGAAAATGCATCCAAAGGGCCCAAAAACCTCTAGAAACAACCTTAAAAAAGTTTGAAGAGACCCGAGAAATAACGCACACGTATTTATAGCGTGTAACTATGTGCCTGTGAACATAACTACGGGCGTGAAAATAGAAGCCAATTTTGACAAAGCGGACATCAAAAACACTTCTAAAAGGCTCGAATACCTCTAGAAATAGCCCCTAAAAAGCCCAAAAATTGACGCATGTGCAAATTTATAGCACATAACCATGCACTATAGTATGCCTAACCACGAGCTTTAGTGTGCGGTTATGCGCTAAAGAAACTTTTACGTGCCATTGTACCCATATGCCCGCACAAAACCGCACATACGCGCACCCCTACACGCGTACCCATGCGTAAAAACCCATTTTTTTTGTAAATAGTGCTTTCTACCTCCCATTTTAAGGGGCCTTTACACATACTGAAATGATGTTAAATAGAAGACTCATGACTCCTAATTTACACACTTTTAGCTCGTTTTACTCATTTTTCCTAGGATTTTTAGACCAATTTGAACTAAACCCAACCATATCTTTGTCAAAGCATGCTTCAAATGTATACGATTCATATTCTACACGTCATTTTCAACCTCTAGACGAGGATAGCTTGAAAATCCCGTGAAGCTAAAGCTTTAAAAAAACTCAAAAGATAAGCTCAATCGAATCTGAGGACCAAACAATCATTTTTGCATGTTTACTTTTTCATACTGCATTTTTACTTTATTACTACCAGCAGTTGAGAAATTATTATGATTGTGTGGTGAGACTGACAATTTGCATGCTGATTGGATAATCTCTACTTTGTTTTGCTCATAATAAGCTGTCATTTTGCATTCTTTAGCTCTAAAACGTGAAAATTCACAAAAATATCATTTTCGCATCAAGTCTTCATTTTTACTTTCAAAAATACAAAATTTATCATTTTCATATGGTTTTTGCATTCTCTGCATTTTTAACATACTTTATTGACAAATAATATTTTAACATCGTAATCAGCATTTTCATATCATTTTTACAACTTTATGTGAAAATCATCATTTTTCACATAAAGTATGTATTTTGCATCCAACAAATATCAATATCATTATTTTGCATAGTTTTCACATTTCCAACATGAAAATCATATTTCTAACATAAATTCTACATTTTCAACATAAAAATTATACTTTTGCATCAAAACTGCATATCTGCATTAGGATTGCACATTTCCATCTCTCTAAACAAAAATGAGTATTTTTCCTCATTTTTGCATCGAAATGCATTTATAATGTGAAATTCACATCCCCGAGCTAGAGCCTCTATTCCATGGTCTAATGACGCAACCATGCATCTTTTATTATTTCTCTACTATTTAGAAATATTTCATAATAATTCCTGCAAGTGCATATAACTGCAACTACATACATCTATCTACTTATTCATCGATCAAATATCTTGTGCCTATTTACTGTCCTAGTGGATGAATGGATGGAATCGTATATAGTTGTGCTAACCTTTATTTTGTAGGTGTATTTCTAGATTAAGACCAGATTTACATTTCTGCACTTTTTCTTTTTTAAATGTATTTTGCTGAGAAAGCCATGTAATAATTGTGCTTAATTCTCTCTACTTTCCATTATTATTATGTGTTGTGTGTATGTGTATATAAACTGTCATACCAAAACCAGGGTGATGTGGTAGCCATATAATGAGTATTATATAATGAGAATAGCCAATAAGTAAATGCGATCTCCCGAACTTAGAATCTCTGCTAGGTATGATACTCATTGAGTGACCCGATGTCGTCCCTTTCATCCTTTTTCTGATTTTCTAAAAATCGGGTGGTGATCCACAAACACAAAGTGTCTCACATCCCCCCGAGACCAATCATTTATCCTTGTCCTGTAAACAGAATGGATGTCCCTTTTGGTAAAGCTATCATATCCCTCCGTTTAACATTTGATCAGAAAGGATTTTGAATCAAATCAATTTCTAAATAAATAAGGTTCCATTTGGCCCTTAAACTTTTTGTGAAAGTTCAATTTGGCCCAAAATGACCTTTTTGACAATTTAGCCCAAAACATAGGCTTAATGTCTCATTTAAACCCATTTTTTCACAACTCATAGCGCGTGTAATACAAAATTTGATTAAACACTAAAAAAATTAAAAAAGGTTAAAAATAGAATTTCTTTCTTTAAGAATAAATACTTATCATTAATGAATGAAACAATTGTTCTAACCAAAGAAGGAACATAAGAAAAACTCCTCGCTAATTCTTTTCACCCACTAAGCAGTAGAATGAACAACAATATTGCCTTGACAAGGAATAAAAGAAAATAAAATAGAATGAAATTATTTAGCTAACTCTAGAACATCCTCACAAAGAAGATCATGAAGAGAAGAGCCCAATACCGGAACACTAGGTTCCCAATACCATATCATAAATTAACTATTGTAAGCCCCTCTTATTCACCAATAAAAGTGCAAATATGATAGCGAATGTTTCTAAAAATGATGTATCTAAAGTTCCATAAAAAAAGAAACCCTGTGGAGAAGATAACAACACCTGTACAATCACGCGCAATCACACTAGCAGCTATTGATTTTGATTTTGAGAAAACAGCAACATCAAAAACTGGTTTTATTGTTTCTTTTGCTCCTCCTAATCGTCCCAGTCACGATGTGTTTTGCACTTCAATTTCTATAGAATAACTAGAAACTCCTATATTTATAGAGAAAAAAATAGCAGCAATAATGCAATAACACCACCCGCCACCACTAAAATCAAGAATTTATTTTGAAAAATAGCAACAACACTCCTTGTCGGTACCCGAAACTCTCCACCATTTAATAAATTTATAAAGAAGTTATAAGTCTGGCATATCCATAAAATACCATTTATACAACATCCTCGTCAACTATACAAAATACCATCCAATGACTAAGATTCTAAAAAATTGAATTATGGGTTATGAAGGCCTATCACCGCCACTCTGCTTAAACCAACTCTTTCAGTGATATTGTAGCTGAACCAAAATACTTTCTATAAAGGCAATGGCTAAAAGTCAAAATTAAGTAACTTTACTATAGATTCTATTCACTTTGAATGAAGACAAACATTAGAAAATTGATCATGTACCTCAAGCTCATCCATTTCCTAATCAAAACCACAAATAACCTGCATGAACCAAGAAATGAATATATCAATTTATTACCTTGTGCAGAAACACTAAACCAAAACGATCCATCATATCCCAACATTCTGGCTTCCAGTAATTCTCTTTCCATATCAACTTTGGTTCTGCTTCAAAAAACTATTGTGAACTCAATGCTCTGTTCAAGCTCATTTGTCTTTAAGGGGTTGTAAAAATCTGTCAAAGCATAAAGTAGATATGAACTTATAAAACCCATATAATAACAATGATAGCACCTACTTGAATTATAAAAGCTACGTCACTATTTACCTTAAGAATCAAACTTGGTACCTAGAAACTCCAAAATGGCACTACTGCATTTGATGCCATACCTCCTTCCTTTCTTCTTCTCCTATAGATCTTTAATTCTGATTGCTAGTATTTATAAAATTGAATTTGCAAGTGAATACATGCTTAGTGACAAAGATTGACTTGGAAACCACTATAGATCAGACCTGCTTAGGTAGAAAGTGGTGACAAGGGAAAGGGGTTGGCCGTCAGGGAATTTGGAGTTATCAGGGGGAATTTAAGGGTTGAGGGCTGTCTAGAAAGGGAAATTCTTGAGCTTAGTTTTGAAAAAATAAGGAGAAGAAGAAGGATGAACAATGGAAGAGTAGCAAGAGGGATTTTGAGTGTGAGATTGCCTACGGTAAGGGAAGTGAAAGGGCAAGGAGCATGGATCCATTTATTAATTGAACTCTTTAGGTCTAATTTCTAATTTTGCAAATTGAGCTTGTGATTATTTTCTATTTTTTTTTAATTTAGTTGGTAATTTAATTTGTTTATTTCACGAACCTTTAATATAATGTGTGTTACACGCTCTATTATTTGTGAAAAATGGATTTAAATGACACATTAAGTGCAAGTTTTAGACTAAATTGTCAAAAAAAAGTCATTTTAGGCCAAATTGAACTTTCATAAAATGTTCGAGGACCAAATCGAACCTTATTCTATTTCTAAAAAGTCGCTTACAACCACTCATCCCTACATATAATCGACTAGAGCCACAACACGCCATATACCCATACATGGCTAGCACATGTATGTAAGCGGTAATAAACTCTAACCAACTATATGTGTGGATGGCCGTGTCACCTCAGGTCAAAGGATCATATACACCATTATGTCCAAGACAGCGATTGTTGATAAAAGTGAATTTCCATGCAATCACTTATCTTATTTCACAGTTTGATCCACCCATCACATAAGTATCCACATGTCTATTCTGATATCTCATATTAGGTAGCATGAGACTCACTACCTCCCGCTATCAATATCACATACCGATCAAGAAAAATAGATAGAGGTGATAGTCTATGGATTAATATTACCCATTTATTAATCAAACGACTATGAACATTTTATAGCATATGCATAAAAAGAAGTTTTCACTCATATTATCAACTCTTGATAATAGACTCCTTTAATATAATGCTAAAGGGTAAATACTAAAATAAACAAATAATTTATTTAAATGAATATTTTATTGCCATAGGGATAAAAGTAAAATGTCATTTATATTACAAGAAATGGCACTAGAGCACATCTATACTAACAATCTCCCACTTGAACTACCGTTATTCTCTATAATATCTAAGATCCATCTTCTCAAGATGACAATCTAACTACAGCTGGGTGAGCACCTTAGTTAATGGATTAGCCACATTATTGGTTGAAGGTACCTTTTACACGAGCACATCACCCTTTCCAATAAGTTCTATGATAATATAATAGCACCTTTCTATGTGTTTGGATTTCTGGTGAGACCTCAGTTCTTTTGCTAAAGTGATGGCTTAATTTTTATTGTAGAAGAGATGAATTACCAACTCAAGGGAAGGAATAACTCTTAGTTCAGTGATGAACTTTTTGAATCTAAAAAGCTTCCTTAGCAGCATCCGATGTGACTATGTACTCGGCCTCTATAGTGGAATTAGCAATGATACTTTGCTTGGAACTCTTCCAGCTCACTGCACCTCCAAGGTGAAGAAAAACCTAGAGATAGACTTTCTAACATCTACATCTGACAAGAAGTCAAAATCTATGAAACCTATATGCTGTAAGTCACCTCCTCCATAAGTTAAGCCTAAATCCTTAATTCTTCTTAAGTACTTAAGGATAGCCTTAACTACCACCCACTGCTCCACGCCTGGGTCGAATTAAGACCTACTAGTCATACTAACAACATAGGCAATGTCTGGCCTAGTACACAATATAGCATGCATTAGGCTTCCTATAGCCAAAGCATAAGGAACCTTGGCCATTTTCACCATGTCCTTAGGTGTCTTGGGCGACATCTCCTTGGATAAGTGGATACCATGCCCAAAAGGTAACAATCCCCTCTTGGAATCAAACATGGCGCACCTCTTCAACACCTTTTCCAAGTAAAGACTTTGGGATAAACCTATCATTCTCTTTGATCTATCTCTATAGACATGAATCCTGAGAATATAGGTAGCCTCCCTTAAGTCTTTCATTGAGAAAGTTTTAGATAACCATACTTTCATAGAGGTCATTATACTGACATCATTACCAATGAGAAGAATGTCATCAACATACAAGACCAGGAAAGTGAGTTGGCTCCCACTAACCTTCTAGTAAACACATGGCTTATCCTCATTCTTAATGAAACCATAAGAATGGATAGCCTCATCGAAATGATGATTCTAACTCCTTAAAGCTTGTTTTAGACCATAGATTGATCTATAAAGCTTGCACACTTTTGAGCTATCCTTAGATTCAAAACCCTTTGGTTGCTCTATAAAAATGGCTTCCTCAACATAACCATTAAGGAAGGTGGTCTTAACATCCATTTGCCAAACCTCATAATCATAGTGTGTGAAAATAGCAAGAAGAATCCGAATGGATTTAAGCATGGCTACTAGCGAAGAGGTCTCTTTATATTCAATAACTTGCTTTTGGCGAAACCCTTTCGCAACTAGCTTTATAAGTCTCTACCTTCCCATCTGCACATATATTTCTCTCAAAGATCCATTTACACCTAATAAGTACTATACCCTCAAGAGGATCAACAAGTGTCCAAACTTGGTTTGTATATATGGAATCCATTTCAGTTCTCATTGCTTTAAGCCATCTTGAAGAATCTTTATCACACAAAGCTTCTTTATATGTAGTATGATCATCAACATAAGTGTTTTCTTCATGAACATGCAATTCTTGCATATCATGGAGAAAGTCGTATCTCTACGGAGGACGAGATACCCTACTAGACTTTCTAGGAGTCGGTTTGATGACATTCTCAATCGGAATAGACTCTTTGGGTTGATCTATATCTATTTGATCAATTTTTTGGCCTTTCTTAGATAACTCCTTATTTAACATGATCTTCCTTCTTTTGCCACATTCCTTAAGAAACTCTTTCTCAAGCAAAATAACATCTTTACTTATAATAACAACTTGTTCAGTAGGAAGATAAAAACAATACCCTAAATGATCTTTACGATATCCAACAAACCTTTCTTTAATGGACTTTACATCCAACTTGTATGATTTCAGCTTCTTAATAAAAACTGGGCAACTCAAAATCTTAATATGCTTAAGACTTGGTTCCCTACCATGCCATATCATATATGGTGTGGTAGAAATGGACTTGGATGGAACACAATTATGAATGTAGGAGGCCGTTTAGAGTGTGAAACCCTAAAATGATATAGAAAGATCTGTGTATCTCATCATAAAATATACCATATCCAATAACGTACGATTTCGCCTCTTAGACATGTACCATTTAATTGAGGTGTTCTAGGCAACATGAGATATGATGTAATGCCATGTTCCTTAAGGAACTCAATGAACTCGGTACTTAAGTATTTACCTCCTCAATCCGATCTTAGATTCTTAATACTTTTCTTGGTTTGGTTCTCTATTTGGGCTTTGAACTCCTTGAACTTTTCAAAGGACTCACTCTTGTTCTTCATAAGAAATAAGTGCCCGTACCTTGATAGATCATCTATAAAGGTTATGAAGTAGTAGAGACCACCTCTAGCCATTTCACTAAATGGTCCACATACATCACTTTGTATGATCTCTAATACATCCTTAGCTCTTTCTATTTGTCCAACAAATGGTAACATAGTCATCTTACCTTGAAGACAAGCCTCATAAGTTGAATTGGATGCAGATTCAAGATTGCACAAAATCCCCATCCTTTCAAACTTCATGATCCTATCCTTCACAATATGACATAATCTCAACTGTCAGATATTTGGAGTTAGAGGCACTTTTAATTAGCATTGCATTCATATCACTTACATTGGTTTGAGGCTCATTGTTATTGGACATATTATCAATATAATATAAACCATGTATTACATAACCCATGCCTACCATTTAATTTCCAAAATGAATCTTATATACATCTCTAGTAAAAAGGAATTCATAACCCTTTCTAGTTAAACTTGAAATAGAGACAATGTTCTTATAGGCATTAAATACATGTAATACACCTTCCAATAATAAAACATGATTATATAAATCAACTGAAGTGGATCCTATAGCTTTGGCCGCAACACTTGCTCCATTCCCAAGGCTTAAGGTCACTTCATCGGGCCTCAACCTCCTCTCATTTACTAGATCCTGTAAGGATGAACAAATGTGAGTACTTACATTGGTATCCAATAGCCATGCATTAGATGAGCTCTTAGAACATTTAGAAGTAAATAAATTAGATAAAGTCTCATATTCTCCTTGCTTGCACTTTCCTTTTGTCTTAAGAGACTCAAGGAACTTAGGACAATTCATCTTCCAATGTCCTTCACTTTGGCAATGGAAACACTTTCCTTTACCTTACTCTTCCCTCACAATGGTCTTGCCCTTATTCTTGGCTATGCCACCCATGCCCACTTGTATTGCCTTTCTTTTTCTCATTGCCTTTCTTCTTAATCCCACTAAAAGTGTCAATAAGTGCAACCACTTCCCCTTTGCTCCCCTAGAAAGCTTTTTGGACTATCACGAGCATGTTTAAAAGCTTTGTAAGAGTGCACTCTATCTTATTCATATGGAATTTGGCAATGGTTTGTGTAAGCACCCAATTTCGGGATAACTAGAGCATGGATGCGACAGAGGACCCGATGATGAAAATAAACTGTGAAATTAGATTTATTGGATTTGATTTATTGGTTTAGAACTAAATTGTAAATTATTTTTAAAATTTATTGTAA
>CATIWM010320788.1:0-11562 GCA_949671775.1 Mallotus repandus | reverse complement strand
GAGCAACAAATAAAGTAATAATAATTAAAAAAAATTCCAAAAAGCGTAACAGCAACACTTAATGCTGATATAAAAATGGAAGCCTCGGATTTAAATAGCTGCTTTTATGGTTGGCGGTCTCGACCGGCTCACCCTTTCTATATCAACAGAGAATTCGAATCTAAAATGACAGCTAAGTGTACGATACTGACCTTTTTGTAACTGACTTTTCGTAAACGCCTACATAAAATAAATTATTTCTTATAATATAATGATTAATGTAATAGATATTATAAAATGAGATAATAAATTTGATTTTTTTTTTCTTAATTTTTTAATTATTAAAAAAATTATCATTAAAATGATTCCTTACTAAAACCAAATAAAAAAGTTAACATAATTTTATTATTATTATTATTAGTATGAGTTTCATCACTTGTAGTTTTATTTATTGTATTTATAATTTTTTATGTTTTAAAAAAATTTATAGTATGGTTCAAAAAAATATTATTGTAATTAAATATTCAACTTTTAATAAATTACATTTTAACTTTTTTACCATTATATATATATATATAGGTGGAGAGTGGAAATTTGATCCGCCACTTTACATAAACCAAATCCCACGGTTAAGCGTCCAGACATGTTGGCTTAATAAATGACATTTTAGTTTGAATTATAGAGGTGGCCATGATCAATATGTTTAAGGCTCCTATAAAAACAACTCATAATATTAGGTTTTTTTTTAAAAAAAATTTATTTGATTTTGAGATTGGTGCTGCTGTAATGAAAATAAAATTTAGTTTTAAACTAAGTCTTGCCACTCACCAATTCCTTAAAGAGTGAAAAACAATGAAAATGAGTTCGAAATAACATCAAGTTATTATTATCGGCCATCCCTTTTTTTTGTTAAAATATATACAATGAAATTATAATAAAAAATAAGTAAATTATTTTTGTTGTATGGAGATTAATATCTCTAACTGTGTGATGATTAATGACAAGTGCATTCAAAACATAATCAACACTTACAACATATGTAAGTTTTTTCTTAATTTTTTTAAATAAAAAAAGGAAAATTTTTTTAATCATATATCAAGTGTTTTACATATGAACAAGGCTGCCTATATTGTGGCAGAACCTAATGATACTGTAAAGAATTTATTATTTTTGTTTATTATGGAAATCTGTCTTTGGCCCAAAATAAAACCTTTTGTCAATTTACTATGACGAATATTATTTATCAATTTTGTTTATTATTATTTTTTTAACTACAATTTTTTTTTAAAAAAATATGAATCTTTCATCTCTAAATAGAGTGGATTATGTGACTGATATTAATCAGCGTTAGATAGATAGTTCAACATTTAAATTTCTATGACTTGAACTCATTACCTCAAAGGTCATGTACATCACCTTACTCACTTGAATCAAGTAGTAAGATAATTTTGTAATTTTATTTATTATTGATGTCTATCTTTGGAAAACCTTAAATTATGTGACGTACATCTTAATCTAAACTCTTTTGTGCGGTATCAATTCCGTTTACGCACTCATGTAGATTGTCGACCATTTCTTATTAACCTGAATGAAAAGTTAAGACCATAGCTATTTCTTTTTTCTTTTTTTTTTCTTCTTTTCCATTTTTCTTTTAAAAATTTTGGTTTTTATAACTGCCCAATAGCCATCATCACTTAAATTAATGATGATCCCTTATTATCTTTTTTATTTTATTTTATATTTAATAAATATAAATCTCTGATTTGTTTGTTTAATTTTTTTCTAGATAAAACTTTTTAATCTTTTTTTATAAAATTTTTATTCTTTATGAGATGTCATTTTTTAATGGAGTTTTTATATCCATCCATTATGAAAAGCTTACCAATATTTTTATAATCAAACTCATTTAAAAATTAGAGTATCGATTTACAGCTAATTAAAGTTATTGAGTGGAGCGTGATAATTGTCGAGTTATAAAGTAAAAAAAATTTGTTAACACGATTGAGAAATAACAATAAAATATTTTACAATAGTGAAATTTGATATCCTTTTATTATATTTTTATTTATATTATCTTTTTATAATAATTATCCTTAATAATGAATGATTTATTTTCCTTTTAAAAAAATTATTTTGTGCGCTAAAATTATCAATTATAATATGTACAAAATTCGATAGGCATGATTAGGAATGATAATAGATCCAATGTTCCACTGCTTAACTCTAATGTGGTCAATGCTTCATCATCTATATTCCTTTAAAATCTTTTTCTTCTTGGAAAAATTATTATTGATAAGTTTATTGTAACTTTGATTTTCTTCTCATTTGTGAATTTATTATTACTTCAGTGTAGGCAGCTTATATAGCTGTTTTTTTTTTTAATTTAAAAAACTAATAAAGCTTTTCAATTTTGATATATTGTTTGATTTACTAATTTTAAGCAATTTTGGTATTAATGATAATTTGACCAAAATTAAATAAAAATATTAACAAGACAATCGAAAAATCAAATTCATTTATCAGTTTATAGATGGTTGTTATTCTAATAAATTAAAAAATGATAAATTTTTTATATGAAAATAAGATATTTATAACTAATTGTTACTTTAAATAATTTGAATTATTCGATTGGAATTATTGGCGCCAAGATTTTGATATTGACCACAAGCAAGTTCAGCCTTGTAAAGTTTAACAAAAATTAAGAAGAGATTAAGTGATGAAGAGAATTGAACACGATTATTTAAGGAGTTTGATTTATTAATCAAACCAACGTCTTCACCTAACTCTTCACAAGTTAGGATTATTAATCCACTTCAATCTATTCACTTAGATTGATTGTTACATAATGAGTTTTAGGTTCAACTCAAACCTTACACAAGAGTTTTCAAAGGCTCACTCTTAAACCAAAATTTCAAGAATTTTTAATGGTGCACACTTAAACCAATTTCTTTCTACACTTAATTTCTCACTTCCCTTTTCTTAACCCAAGAAAACAAGAAGAAGTAGAATCCTAAGCTAGAACACAACCCACTCTCAAAGAGTAATTAGAATTTAGAAAAATTGCAGGAGAAAAGTTAATGTACAAAGCTTCTAAGCAATAAATTGTTCAACCAATAAAGTGTGTAACTTTTAAATAATACTCCAGCACTTGATTTTATAGTTAGTCCTAAACTAGCTATTGAAGTGCATTAAATTTTTCTTCAAGTTTTCATGCCTTCATTAAACATAAAAACAACTTTTTGCAGGAATTTGGCATGTCACGGTTTTGACAGTCTATGTCACGATAGTGACAGTTGATTAAACTAGCCATTGGGGCAACCTTGTAACCGTCGTTGAGTTGTCAGGTGGATCGTGATCCTGGTCACAGTAGTGACTGGGATTGTGAGGGCTGATGTCCTTCTTTGGTCTTTGATCCTTGTCAAAGCTCATGCGTATAAGATTCCTTCATGATCTAATTCACGAATATGATCACAGTCGTGATCATACTCGTGAAGGCCACTATCCTTTTGTTCGTTGAAGGTAGCTTTGATCAAGCTCATGAGCTTGGACTATGAGTTTGATCACGAACTAGTCCCGATAATGATGGAGACAATAAGGACCACTGCCACTTTGACATTTGAGGATTGCTTTGGTCAGGCTTATGAACTGAGATCGTGAGCCTGGTCACGGATCATGATGGAGATAGCGAGGACCATTATTTTTAATTTTTTTTGAAGTCTTTTGGCACCTTTGAGCTCGTGAGAGTCATCCCGATCCTAATGGAGAACATGAGCTTCACTTTAATGATGCTTTGCTTTGATTTTTGAGTATCTTTTTACACCCAACTTATACACACTTAAGGTAAACATAATAGCACTTCAAAATTACTTTGTTAAAATCAAAATAAGGGTAAATATAGCCTTAATCATGTAAATGGCTAACAAGCCTATTAATAAGCAAGGTTCTACCCATGAATAAATAGGTTCAACCATGTTTTAAAAGTGGGTCTAAGTCTACCAAATTTAAGAAAAAAATGAATTTAATTTAATGGGTATAATTCTACTTATTTTAATTTAAATGAAATGATTTTAAATCTATTTATTTTAAAAGAAATGCTTTAATGGGCTGAACTAAGTCTAAATTTATTTTAAATTATATAAAGTAGGCCTAAAGTCTAAATTAATCTAAATGGACCCAAATTAATTTTAAAGTTAATTAAACCTAAATTTAATCTTAAAGACCTATTTTATTTGTGAGTTAAAACCTATGAGTAGGATTGAGGTCTAAAACGAATCAAAATAAAATAAAGCTTAAAAGCAAGCCCAAACAATAAAACAAACCAAATAAACATACAAACATACAAACAGGGATTTCTAACCCTAATTTAATTTACATACCACCTAAATTAATCTAAAGCCACCATTGATTTTAATTAGGATTTTACCAAATGGACCTAATTTACTAATTGATTTTTAAAGTTCAGAAAATTAAAATTCCACTATATTCCTACTAATGGGGCTATTACAACAACTACTATTGAAAAAATTAAAATAAATTAAAATACAAACCCAAAGTCTGGATAAAATAAATTAATACAAGTAAATAAACCTAAAAGGAATTGCACAAAATTGATACAGGATTTAATCCATGGAATTCCACGGATCTTCATGGTTGGCCTTGTCTCCACCCCCTCCATTTAAGTTGCTCTCACCATCATGAAACATAAACAAACAAAAAATAAATAAATAAATAAAATAAGATAAAATAAAATAAAAATAAAATAAACCATATAAAAAAGAGAAAGGAGTGGAAGAGAAGACAATTTGATGGATGCAATATTGATTCCCCTTAGAAGGTGATCACCATTGATGAAAGCCTGTGGCTTTTGTTATGTTGGTCTGTGATTTTTGATTTATTTGGATCTGATTCACAGCTAAAACGTGAAAAAAAAGTATATGAAAATTTAAAAAAAGTGGGTGTGTTTTTGGTTGACGTTTAAGAATCAGAAAAATAGAGAGAGAAAAAAATCCTCCTCTGTGAAAAGAAAAGTACGTATATATATCGACACCACCTTGTAATCCTAATATGATTACAGGATAAAAATAAAATAAAATAAATTATTTTTTATTATTTATCTAAAAAAATAAATTTATCCACACATTTATCTAATAAAACAAAAATATTTATCAAAATAAAAACTAATCAAAATCTATGGATAAATAACAAATAAATAAACAAAAAATTTTAAAAAAAAAGCGGAAGTGGCCTATTTCCGACCGGAAATTGGCTATTTCCAGTTGTAAAAAGCAAAAGCCAATAAATGGCCATTTTTCCCTCTTCAAAATCATTTGGCCCGTGCAGCCTTTCTTGACTTTTTTTTAACTTTAAGCATTTGGGCTCCACTCCACTAGGAGGGACCCATTACAATTCTAACCCTCCCGACTATGTGGAGGTCATCACCATTCCGACGGCCAATTGAAAAAATTCAAACTTCTTCCTTGGTAGAGTCTTCATTAACATATCTGATCCAATTTCATCTGTATGGATCTTCTCAAGCTGCAATAGCTTCTTCTCTAATATATCCCGTATCCAGTGATATCTCACATCAATATGCTTTGACTTTGAGGGAAAGACACATAATGTGTTTGATGTACAATCTAGCCTATTTAGCCACAGGATAAGTAGCTTTAACTGGCAGAAAGTGAGCTGATTTGGTTAACCTGTCCACTATCACCCATATGGAGTCATATCCATTCTTTGAACGAGGCAACCCTGTCACAAAATTCATAGTGACTCTCTCCCATTTCCACTCAGGAACTAGAAGAGGTTGAAGCTTCCCATAAGGCTTCTGATGCTCAGCTTTCATTTGCTGACAAGTCAAATACTTAGAGATAAAATCATCTATATCCTTCTTCATTCCATCCCACTAATAAAGATCCTTTATATTGTGGTACATCTTAGTAGCACAGATGTACACTGTAGGCTACATAATGAACTTCTTCTAGGATCTCTTCTCTCAAATTATCCATATCAGGAACATATAACCTTCCACTAATCCATAAAACACCTTCATCATTAAGGTTGAAATCAGTGAAATTCCCTTCACGAATCTTTTCCATAAGCTCTACTAGAACAGGATCTCAGCTCTGAGCTGCCTTGATCCTATCCCTTAACACTGATCTGATTCTGAACTAAGCTAGTAATCCACCTGATATGCTTATCTTCATCATTAATCATTGATCCACCAACTTATATAATTCTTGAATCAAAGGTCTTCTCTCCACACTAATGTGAGCAAGACTGCCCGAGGACTTTCTACTCAAGGGATCTGCTGCCACATTAGCCTTGCTTGGATGGTACAGGATATCACAGTCATAATCCTTCAAAAGTTCTAACCATCTTCTTTGCCTCAAGTTCATATCTCTCTACTGAAAAATATACTTCAGAATTTTATGATTAGTGCAAATTTCACATGTTACCCCGTATAGATAATGCCTCCAAATCTTGAGAGCAAAGATTATTGTAGCCATCTTTAGGTCATGAGTAGGATAATTCTGTTCATGTTTCTTCAATTGTCTGGAAGCATTAGCTACTACCCTACCATTCTGCATCAACACACAACCTAGGCCAACCTTGGAAGCATCACAATATACAGTGAACTTGTCTTCTCCATTAGGCAAAGTCAACACTGGTGTTGTAGTCAGCTTTTCCTTTCGTAGTTAGAAGCTATTCTCACATGCATCTGACCACACAAACTTCACATTCTTCTGAGTTAGGTGGGTCATAGGTGCTACAATTCTCAAGAAATATTGGACAAACCTCTTATAATAACCTGCCAGACTCAATAAACTCTAAATCTTAGTGACTGTTGTCGATCTAGGCCACTCAGACATTGCTTCAATCTTCTATGGATCAACTTATGCCATCCTTAGACACTACATACCTAAGGAATGCCACACTTTCCAGCCAAAAATCACACTTTGAGAACTTAGCATAAAGTTGTTGTTCCCTTAATGTCTGTAATATTGTCCTCAAGTGATACACATGTTCTTCCATGCTCTTAGAATACACCAGAATATCATCGATGAAAACAATCATGAACTGATCTAAGAATGATCTGAATACCCTATTCATTAGATCCATAAAAGCTACTGGTGCATTAGTTAATCCGAAGGACATCACCATAAATTCATAATGGCCATACCTAGGAACGTCGGCTTCTCTGATCGATAACTAATGATAGCCCAACCTCAAGTCGATCTTAGAGAAAACTGTGCTCTTAATCGAACAAATCATCTATTCTCAGAAGAGGATATTTATTCTTAACAGTCACCTTGTTTAATTCTCTGTAATTGATGCACAATCTAAGTGTACCATCCTTATTCTTCACAAATAAGATTGACGCATCCCAAGGAGAATTACTTGGTCTAATGAAGCCCTTATCTAGCAACTCTTGCAACTACTCCTTTAACTCCTTTAACTCTGTAAGAGCCATCCTATAAGGCAACATTAAGATAGGAGCTGTGCCTGGGACCATATCAATACAGAATTCGATCTCCATGTGAGGTGGTAAACCTGGTAACTCATGAGGAAAGACATCTGAAAACTCACATGCTATTGGAACATCTAAGATGGATGTCTTCTCCACTGTAATATTCCTGACTAATGCCAAGTATCCCTAACATCCTTTTCTTAGCTCTTCCTAGTCGTGATGGCGGAGATAAGATTCTAAGGTGCATAATCCTTATCACCCACAAACTTAAATTCTTCATCATTTAGAATTTTGAAAATCACCTTTTTACTCTGATAATCAACAGTGGTATAGTGCTGAGACAACCAATCCATTCCAAGGATCACATCAAAATCCATCACATCAAACAACACCAAGTCCATTGACAATTTCTTCCTTCTACCAACACCGAACACCCAGGAAGTACAACATCAGTGTCCAATGAATCGCTTAGAGGTGTGGCAACCGATAAAGGAATTGTCATCCTCGCAACTTGCCAACCCGACTTTAACGTAAAAATAAGGGACACAAAAGAATGAGTAACACCCGGATCAAGCAAGATTCTAGCATCAATAAAACATACTGGGAGTGTACTTATAACAATGGCATTAGATGTCTGAGCATTCTGTTGGGTGAGAGTGAAGACTCTGGCCTGTCCTCTGCCGCCCTACTAGCTGGTGGAAGCCTGACCAAAGCCTTTTACACTACCTCTACCTCCTCTGCCTCGCCCCTACTGGTCCATAAACTATGAAGTACTCTGATATTAAGCTAGCGGTGGTTGATAGGGAGCTGGAGCTGCATTGGCAATGGAATGCTGTGGAAACTGCTGAAAACCTAAGTAAGGATACACTCTGGCAAAATGTCCTGTCTGTCCGCATCTAAAACATGCTTTTAGAGCCATGTAACATTGTCCCTGATGGACTCTCTCGTACATCTGGCAAGCACTGGCTGCAATTCATATACTACCATAACCGGAACTTTGGCCGCAGCTATTGCTAGATGCTCCCAGACTAAATCTGACAGGTCTGCGAGCTCCATTGTGACCATGTTTGCTACTCCTATGGACCCTATGCAGAGGTCTCTGGCCCTGTTGAACAGATCCTCTCTGTTAACTACTGGAGCCCATCTGAAATGTAGTGTACTGAATGCTCTGAGATCCTCCTGCCTAGACACCCCCCCCAATCTGATAATAATCATGCATAACTCCTTGCCTGATTAATCTGAGCTTTATCTCCTTGGCCAATTCTATCACAGACTCAAGTGTTAAGCCTGTAGTAGGCATCTCAATGAATGCAGAACCCAATCCAGTGACGTATGTAGTGACGGTGAAATACTAGTCTCTCATCATATCCTCAGCATATTTGGACAATTTGAGAAACTCCCTGGTATACTCCTCTACCGACCTATCACCTCTGGTAATGTTCATCAGCTGAAGTCTGTCACTCATCCTCATTGGCTCTGGGCTGAATCGTCTCATGAACCGCTCTCTAAATTAAGCCCAAGTAAACATAGCCATATGGGGCTGAATAACCTGAATGAACTAATCCAATGTCAACCCCTCAACTGATAACTCGATGATCAGTATCCTCTGATAATCAGTGTGTGCAGTCCGAGTCCTAGACTTGATCACATAGAGAAAATCCAGTGGATCTGAAATCTCTTCAAATGATATCCTGTCGACTTTGGCGTAAAATAATACTGCCTCTGGGTCTGACATACCATGAACTCTCTACTGAAATAGAGGCTGCAAAGCTGGTACGACCTGGGGTATAGCGGCTGCACCCTGCTGAACTCCTGGTGCAAAGGCAGCTTCATCAAATTCCTGACTTGCAGGTTCATCATCCTACAACTCCTATGGTGACCTGCCGCTCCTCGAGGTCTACCTCTACCTCTACCCCTACGCCTAACTGGCGGCACAGGGTCTTGAGCCTCATCCTGATAAGACTCACCATCATCGGCCTCAATAACTGGTAAAGCAACTCGCACTCACCTCATTCTGAAATAAAAGAAATAAACATACAATTCAGACAAAAATAAACATCCTAACAGTTACACAGAATTCTAAAAGGAAGGAAGACTTTTCGAAGATGTAGTCGATCCTAATTACTGTAGTATTTTTAAAGAAAACTCAACTCTACTAACCTAGGTCCACAATACTAAACTTAGGCTCTAATACCAACTTTGTCACAACCCAAACTTGGGGGTCATGACCGACGCTAGGGAACGTGAATTCACACGAATCCGGACCTGTAGCAAGCTTAAACCACAACTCAACATCAAACATACATATAAAAATACCAAGTAATTAAAACTTTTAAAGCAAAATTGATATCTTTCATAAATAAAAACACCACAAAGAAACTTTCATAGATAATATCGAAATATAATCTTTTACATTCATACCAGTTTAACATCACTGACTAACACAACATAATAGTCTATAACAAAAATGTACTACTACTGCAGCATTTAAATAGTACAAAGAGATGGAAGTTCAAAGTTTACATAAATTAGCTGGAGAATCTGGCGAAGAGAACTACTATAGGAGATCTGAAGAGGTAAGTCCTAAAAAAAATAATTAAAGGGGATCAGACCTCACTGAGTGAATCATTATTATATATATGCATGTAACCTAATGCACGTGCACACAAGCATCAACAATAATATTCGTATATTTATATTTATATAATTATTCATACAATCCACACAGATGCTTGAAAATATTTTTCATATTCTATTTTACTGGAGGATCGAAGCAGAACCCTAAAAGTTTGCATCCTCAGATAAAAGAATCCTCACTGGCCACTAGGCTCACTTAGTTCCAATAACATTCTCTTATCTAATAGTAGATGGACTGGCTCCGAGACCTTGAAAGGTCCATCGAGCTACAACAGTCCATATGACCGACCCCGAGACCCTGAAAGGTCCATCGAGCTACAGCAGTCACGTCTCTCAAGAAAACCTCTATAATTCAGATAATCCATAATTCAAATCATAAATTCCATATTATCAATCAAATATCACACCTAGCATTCTAACGTATCGGTGCGCACACAATCCTAGTGTAGCCCACAAGGGAGCACGTTCTACGACTATCCTCCAAAATATTTTATTCAAAATAATTAAATGAAATCATATTAAATATGAAAAACATCCAAATTATGAACATAAAGTTTGCATTTAAATATTTATATGAAATAATAATTAATAAATAAATAAAATTGGATGCAAACTAATATATTAAATTCATATTATCAAAATATGGACGATAACAATGATTTCTATATGTCATGCATACATATAATAATAACTCACAGTTCGAGTGCACTCCTCTATTCTGGTTCGGTTGGCCCAGTCCTAAAGGCCTTGCACGCAGTGCAACTAAAAGGAAAATAATAGTAAATAACTAATTAGAAATAAATACCTAATTTTATACTTTATAGATTTCTTAAGAATGGCTCGATCTAGGATACGACTCAACTAACACTCAAAACTTTGGACCGACCTGATATCATGTTTTTATGAGAATTCTACCGAAAATTCGGCAGAGTCTCTTTTGTAAAACGAACATCCATCTACTAAAAGTAGAGTCATTCCTGCATGGAAACACACTTCAAAATTCTAAAGCTCAACATCTCGGGTTAGGCCCCCGAACTACAATTCACGCCCAACCGAGAGTCAACATCATAAAATATTTAATAAATAAATAATTTTCTCAAACCACCAAAATATATCATAAAAATATTAAAGAAATTTATTTTCCAAATAAATAATAAAATTCCATTTCACGAATAATATTTACTAATAAAATCCATTAATAGCATAAAATTCCCATTATACAATTAAATTAGCATAAATTGTAAATAATTATTAAAATCACCGAATTATACCATAAAAATAATAAAAGGCTCATTTAAGCTTGAAAATAATAAATAAATTTATTATTCATTTACTTCACAAAAATACTACTAATTAACTAAAAATTGGAAATTAATTATAAAAATTATTTTTATACCCTTATTACTTAAAATCAGTCTAAAACATAATAATTAACAATAAATTTAATTAAAATTCAATTAAATACTAAAATACAA
>CATIWM010320783.1:0-14172 GCA_949671775.1 Mallotus repandus | reverse complement strand
CGAGCCCGTTCGCGAGCTTGTTCACGAGCCTGTTCACGAACATATTAACGAACTTGTTCGCGAGCTTTACCGAGCCGAGCTTTAAGGTGTTTGAGCTCTGTTCGTTTATCTTTCGAGCCTCAAAATTATGTTCGGGCTCTGTTCGTTTAACTTAACAAACGAGCTTGAACGAGCTTTTAACGAGCCGAACTCCGAGCAGCTCGCGAGCGACTCTGTTCATTTACACCCTTATCTATCAGTTGGAAAGTTGCTACTTGTCTGTTGGGATCATTTGGTTGAGTAACGATGAGAGGGGAATACAAATTGGAACAAATGATTTTGATTCCTGATTTTTATTTGGCTAAAAGTTATTTTAATATCATAATGAGAATTTCCCATTAACGGGAATTAATCTTCCGCTATTGTTTTTTCATGGAAATTTGGTCAAATTAATTATCAGCTAGTAAAATGTTGACATGTGATATTTAAAACTTATATATAAAATGTATAAATTAATGCATTCAATTATTATCATATTTTAATAATTAGATATTTATTAAAATAAATATTTGTAGTGATATTTCAGTGAAGATAAATACATATAAAAATAATATTCCAAAATAAATAATAACAATGTTAGGGTAAATTCTTTGGATTATACTAAAATTTTATACTCGATTATAAAATGGTACCATTACTTTACTTTGTATTTTTTTGGTACTAAAATATTAATTTTAGTTGCACCAAAAAATTTTAAAAATACAATCAGATCAAATTTGATTACGTGGCAATCAAAAATATTCCGTTAGCAGCCACATCATATATCACATCGATAAATTGTTGCAACTTGTATGATGTTTTGCTTTTCAGATTAGTTGAAAGAATTTTAAAATAATCCAATTTTGAAAAGCAACATTATTAATTTTAGTTTTTTTTTATTTTTTTTCTTTTTTTTTATTACTAACGTGTCATACGATATAGTTGTTGATGAGGCATCTTCAATTGCCATACAAATAAAGTAATGATATCATTTTATAATTAAGTGTGAAAGTTTAGTGTCGTTCATAAAATTTACCCACAATATTACTTATTAGCATAAAAAATAATTACAAATAATATTTGACTTTCAGTTTGATTTCTTAGTCAAACAATTCATTAAAATTTTCATGTTAGTTTTTATTCATTTACATTTCATTTTCGATTTTTATTTTTAATTCCTCCCAAGGTAAACTGGTTTTAAGTAGGAGTGTAACCGAGTCAAGCCGACTCACAAGCTACTCGGGATCGATTCGATTATTGTTGAGCTCGAGCTCGAACTACTCGAGTAGACTATCGAGTCGAGCTCGAACTTCTAAATATGTGACTCGATAGGCTCGCGAGCTTAATTGAGCCTATTGAGTTCGAGTCGAGTTTGATATATTTATTATTTTATCCTTTATTTTAATATAATTATAAATATATATTTACTAATCGAGTTGAGTTCTAACTCGAGTCAAATTTTAATATTTTAAAAATATATAATTTTAAAATTTTAAAAATTTTATTTAATTAATTGAGTCAAGCCGAGTTAAGCTCAAGCATATGAATTATTTAATCGAGTTCAGCTCGAGCTTCAAAAAGAAAGGCTCGATCGAGTTCGAGTCGAGCTCGATCTTCGAGTTTGACAATTGAGTTGAGCTTGAACTTGACAGTGTGTCAACTCGACTCATCTCGATTACACCTCTAATTTTAAGGTTGCAATAATCCAGCCGATATCTGGGAAATTTGTAGTCTGGTAGATTTAGTAGAATGCCCTCGTCTTGAGCCACAAGAAATTCTAAATTTCTAATGGTGGAAGACTTTTACCTGTGTCGGTTAAATTGCATCTTCCGATTAAATGTGTAATACATAAGCCGAATATTTACATTTCGCCAAATACATATTTGTATCAAAGTTCAATTGTTAAGTAAAGGTGAGAATTCCAAAAAAAATAATAATAAATAAATAAAAGGGAAAAAAATAATATTCTTTTCTAAAAAATCCCAAAAAAAAAAGGAAAAATGCTCATGTTTTTCCCGATTTTTCAATAAAAATCCCCTCGCAAATGCTATACATTTTCTCTACTAAAAAAAAAAAAATCCGCAAAGTAAATCAAGACACGGAGTTGGAAGGAAAAATTTGTTGAAAAGGCCAAAAAGAACCAAAACAAAGAAAAAGCAGAAAATCTCCCATGCCCAAAAGCTCAATTAAGAACATGATGCCCACCCCAAGCACTCCTCAACATCTTGCAGGGAAAACAAAGTCCAGAACAGAATGAAAAAAAAAAGGATTTAAATGAGAACAATATCAGCTTAATTTCTGCTTCTCCAAAATCCATTTTCTGATTCTGCCAATGCACTCCCCATCAAACTTCACATACAACTGCTGCAGTTTCTTGCACACCATCTTCACATTTTTATCGACAAAATCCTCATACCTCTCATAGAGTGCAGGAACTGTAAGCATGACAAGAAGACCTACCACAGAGCCAAATCTATAATAAGCATTTCAGCCATGGAAAGCTAGGATAGTATTGAAACAACAAGAAGAGAGGTTGAACTCACTTGTGTAACACAAAGTAAGGAAGTCAGTTAAACCGCCCACGACGGATATCAGCAACAGGTAGCCTGCTACTTGGAAGAATAACCCCGTGTCCTTACCCAGCGCAATGTCCTGCGAAACTGAGAGAAAAGCATTCACACGAGTGCGGATGAATGCTGCAACTTCATTTACTACTTGTTCTGAAAGATGCAACTTTGGTAAAGGTGGAGCAGGTCTGCTCAAGTAGAGTCAGGAAAAGCATCAGTCAAGTCTCCAGGATTTTTTCAAAACTGAATAATCAGAAAATTTGTAGAGCTCGTAATTTCATTCTGCAAGATGATATTGCATATATTCGTGCAATAAGCATGTCGATTGATGACAGAAACCAATAACAAACAAATGCTAACATTATGCTACAAAAAGCAATTGCTCAAGCATACTTCTGCCAAATCATATAATATACATCACTTGCTCAGGAGAGAAAACTAGCAAGTATTTCACCCTTTCATTTAAAGTATCCCCTGCTATTCACAACCAGAAAAGTAAATGCAGGAAACTAAGTTTTTGGCTTATAGCTGTTATCATCAGCCTCTGGTTTTAATACTAACTAGACCATACATTTATAAGAAGGCCATCTAAGTAATTGATTATCTTCATTAGCTTAATTTTGAAATGCATCAGAATCAGAAAGGTCTAAAGATCTTCAATGATGTTTAAAAATCAAAACCAGTTTGGGAATTACCGGTTAAGAATGGCAGCAGATTTGGCCCAAAGAAAGAGAATGGCAACAAGGAGGAGAAGAACACTAGAAACAAGTGACAGCAGAGTGTAACCTGATCTTTCAAACACCACCCAGGAAGCTAGAGCCACTAACAGTATCCCAGCAGTAACATTCTTTTTCCTCCACAGTATCACATCTGCAACTGTTAAACACAACAGAAAAAAAAAAAAGCAAACTTTTATGAGCCAAAAATCAATCTACATTTGGATCCAAGACTTTTCTCTTGAACTCTTCATTTGGATTTCTTGAAAATAAAGACCAAAACAATGAAAAAAGAAAAGGGCACCACAGGACTAGAAAGAACCAGTCTAGCACTCATAAAACCAATTACAGTAAATGGATGTTAACTGATGTCAAGAGACTACCAGTTTCTTGAAACCATTTCAACTGTGTATTATGATGATGGACTGAAAATGCATTCAATTAAGAGGTAATTAGAAATAATATATTAGTTCGAAAAAAAAATTAGAAATAATATAGAACTATGTTTTTTGTTTTTACTTACCAAAGCCTCCTCCAAAGATCTCATGAACAGTTCTCTGTCTATTAAACAATCGATCCGATGAACCCATTTATTTAGACAGAAGGACAGTTCAAAAAGAATCCTAAAACCCAGTTCAGATCTTTAAAACCCTCCAAGAAAGAAAGTAAAATAAATAAATAAATAAAAGAGATGGCCTCCGGCAGATGATCTTGGAAAAAAAAAAAAACCAAACAAACAAAAATAAGGAGGGCTGTCAAAATTATTTCTTTTTAATCTATACGGCTACAAATACAAATAGCATTTAGTCATAATATTTGGCATTGACATTGAGGTCCCATGTACATGTCAAAGATGTAAAAAGTGATTGATGTCTGTTAAAGAAAAGAAAAGAAAGGTATACATTAGTTGGTAAATGGTGATGGCTCTGTGATGGTGGTCTCAACTTCCAGCCCAAAAGGCGTCAAACCGCCCACAGCTTTTTTTGTCTTTGTTTTTCTTTTTTTAAGCTTTTCAGCTTTTTGGTTTTTCCCCTAAAAACTATAAAAATAATGTGAATGTAAATAAATGTATATATAGTTGTAAATACTTGTTCAAAAAACTATGGAATATTATTAAAATTAGGCAATTTGGGAAGACATTCCTTGTGTATAGTGACACAGCCTGACGCTGAACAGCTGCGCATGTGGCTGTGGGGTGGCTGCTATTTATCTTCGACGAGGCTCAACATTCATTCCGGCGCTGATAGTCTTTTCACCTTTGGCAATGTGGATCTAGTGGGTGGGTTGTAGCTGTTGGCCTTTTTTTACGGTAGCATGGAATCTACTACATCTTTCTCTTATACTTAACCATGATCCAAACAAGTTTCTTTTTTGTTTACTATCTGCTAAATCCTTGCTCTTGCAAGGCAAGCAAGATGATATGTGATTCCTGGACAGGAAAATCCATGGCCAACGGATTTCTAAATATACAAGGAGTGTACAAGGAGAGACGACAATATATATCCTCTAATTTTCATATTGCATTAGTTCATCCAGCTAAGAAGAAGATTATAAACCATATAATGACTTGGGATGACAGACAGAAACCAACATATTCTTGCAGAGTTAAAAAAGGGGTGAAAAGGAAAAAGATAAACTATATCTGAAACCAAAAAAAAATGCAATCATCCTAATGGTATAGTTTCTTACAGAGTCTCTCTTCTTGTTTATCTGTTACTTTGAAGTAAATGTCAAATCAAGACATACAATGAATGTGTGCACCATTTGGTTAACCGCCAGATATCCTAGTCGACAAGAATTAGTGTCGCTCGACCAACAAAATATGATTCAAAACAGTAGTTCCTATTGTGCAATTTTCTCTTCCTTTTCTTTGCTCTCAGTTCCAGTAATACTACCAGCTTCAACACTAGCTGTGGCTTGGGAAGAATCCAACAAGCTGGCTTCAACACTTGCTGTGGCTTGGGAAGAATCCAACAAGCTGGCTTCAACACTAGCTGTGGCTTGGGAAGAATCCAACAAGCTGGCAGCTATCGCAGCTTTCAAGTCCTCATCGTCAAATTCTTCAAGCATGTCTTCACCTGGGTCAGAGTTCTGTTGTGTGGAATTACGTCTCTGAGAGCATGATTTAGTGATCCTCTCAGCATCTTCAGGAGATAGCCACTGCCCATATCCATTGGATGCTTCAGATGATGCAATTGGAAACTCTTTTAGGAAGTTCCCTCTCACCAAAAAAATACTCCAACCAGAGCTCTTTAAAGAATCCAAATACGCTGCAAGATAAAACTTAGACAGGTGCTCTGGAGCAGCATAGAGACTGTCAAAGTTATACCACTCCCCATTTACTTTCCTTATACAGAACCAATGATCATGCAAATGGCAAATAAATGCATTTTCCAGATCAGGATCAATCTGTGCAGGCTCTGCAACTGGACTGTTAAGGGGAATGACTTGCAAATCCCACACCTCCAAAGCCTTTTCTAGGACCTGCAACCAAAAAATCTCACAATAAATTAAGCAATAACATTAGTTACATCTCCCAAGCACCAGTCATAATGAAAAAAAAAAACATATGTAATGCACATTTAGACCAGCCAATGCAGAACCTTGAAAGTTTTTGAAGAAGAAACTAAGAAGGTTGTCCAAATAGGTTCCCAAATATTTGGCTGGTGTTTCCCCTTTAAGTAGATACTAAATACTAGTATGTTTCCAAATATCTTCCCAAGTTTTGAAAAAGAAATTAAAAATAATAAAGTAAAACATAACTTCAACCATAAAATCCTCTGTGAATAAAATTGCACAGAGAGAAGCACAAACACCGAAATATACCGAGTGGGTTGTGAAGACCCCCAAAGTCCTTTTCCTGAATAGAAGTGGAAAGATATTGCAATATACAATAACCACCAGAAAGAAAACCCTCAATCTTCTGAACTTCAAGTATTCCTTCCTTTTGCAAAACTCTAACAATGCAACAAAGTCAACCATTCTAGTACAGAGCAAAGCCAACATACACGCAACAAACATCCTTAAAACACCACAACCTGCACAACTTCCTCCCACCCGGCGGGTAGATATGCGCTATTCGAGACCAATCAACCTTCATGGTTCTAAATTCATTGAGCATATTAATCATATCCAACACATCATGTCAGTTCCTACCCCTGATATACACTTCACTGTTAAAGATTTTATCCACAAATATTGAGAAAATGTATTATTATCGTTAGGGAATAAAAACTGTAGCAGTGTACCAGCTATCTTCTTGCCAAGACTGTACGCTCCTACCCTGTAACCAACAAGAAGTTAGCCCTTTCCCTCTCTCCAAACCAGGATTTTAATGAAGATAATTACTGGACTTCCAAATCATAACTCTTTTAAAGTGATTCAAGAAGCATAATGCTGCACATAATGAAATAAATGGTACTTAAAGCCATCAACCCTTTCCATTAAACATCTAGCTACAACCACTCAAATTCTTCTTCCACTGTCGAGGGAACAAAAAAAAAAAAAGGAAAAACTTCCGCTCTCTACTCTTGAGCAACTAAATGATACTTGAAGTCATTGCTCCTATCCAGAAAACATCACTTAAAAAACTTGTAAAACTCTTCTGTCACTTACAGTGGAAAAAAATTGGATTAACTTTACTCTCTCTACTCTTGGCCCTCCCTCCTCCTCCTCCAGTTTTCATGGTCCCAGATAGTCATGTCATATTTCCTAAATGGTAAAGAGATCCCCAATTGTAAACTCAACATTTCTACTTCTTCAAAAGCAATAAACAGATTCACTTATCCAACCAAAGAAAAGAATTCAAACAAGAAGGAAAAAAAGTTCTATACATCAAATATTTTTTTCCTGGCTAATATTAAGATATTTTCTCAATATCAGGTAAATTAAATTGAAAGCAACATTAGAATTAAGAACATACCTATTCAATATCAAAAATCCATTCATTAACCATGGCTTTTTCAACTTGCATCCAATTATAAGCTAGCTATCCAACAATCGCATCAAGGTGTTCTCATGATTTATTCCACCATAACAAACAAATCCCAATTGCCAACCTTAACCATTCTTTAACAACAACAACTCCATTATTTCTCACAATTAATCCATTATTTCCTATTGGTAAACAACAACAACAAAAACACTAATAGTAAACTCCATTCATTAATTTATAAAACTCCCAAAAGAACCCCAAAAGAATCATTCTTTTTTATTTACCAATCATCCAAAATTTTAAAAAAGAATTAAAACTGAATTTTGAATAAAACCTGAATACTGAAGTCACCATCCAAAGAAACATTATGAGACTCAGCGGAGAGAAAATCGCCAGTGGAAACGCCACCCACCTGCATCATCTGCCTCTCCTTACAATCAAGATCCGATGCCAAAGCTGCCAAATCAAATTCTGAAAAAAAGGGCCCTTGCAATACAGTGTTCACGCAATGAACAGCGCAAAGCTTTGCCTCTTGTACCTCATGGTACAATATCCCCCCATTGCTCACTCCTTCCATTGTCGCTCTATCAACAAATCTTCCCAGAAGAGAAAATGAAAACCCTAGAATCTAATCTATAGTAGAGGTTTTTTTTTTGTCCTTGTTTTTTTTTTTTTTTTTTTTTTTTTCAGTTTGGACGCAGCAAGAGGAGTCGACGAAGCAGACGAGGTTGAAAGGGAAAACTGGAAAATTTTCGTTTTAACCCTCGACTCGGCTTTTATGTTTTAGAAAGTTGTTACTTAAGATAAGTTACCATGTGCCACGTGTGTTTGACTTGCATCTCTCTATTTCCACCACATTCGATTAGGGTTAATTGCTATTAGACCCTTGAAGTTTACCTTCATGTAACTTTCGGTTCTTAATTTTTCAAATTACTATTATCTTCATTGTTGTTTTTTTTTTCTTTTTTGAGAATTTCATTGTTGTCTTTTTAGTCATTGTACAGTATCAATTCCTATTCAGATCTCATCACTATTTAGATCAATTCCTATACAATTATAGCTATTGATACATATTATAGGTATTAATATAAAAAAAAGCAATAATTATAATTAAATTAAAATTAATTTCATGGTGCTAATTTTATTTTTATAAATCAATAATTCTAAGGATTTAATCTTTTGGTTCAGCGAGGCTAAGCACCTCACCACCCCGTCCCCATCCACAGCAAATTATGTTCTTTGTTGAGACTACTAATCTTGGTATATATGTTCCTCGATCTTTCAATCATTTTTTTGGTGGATTTTTTGAATCATTGGATAACAGTCAAGAATTATTCACATCTTGTTTTTGTTAGCTATAGATGGGCTACCGATGTGAAAATGGGAAAAAACAAAAACTTGAATTAAAATTTTTTTTTTATCCATCAATACAAGTAAAAAAAATATTGTTCTTTGGAAAATTCTTGCATACATGGGAATGGAAATTTTATTTTAACTACCATTTTTAATTAAACAAATTCAAATCAATCCAACAAAGTGGTGCTCTTTTTTATACGAAGTGAATTGATGCTCAAATTTAAAATGCACATTCTAGTTCTTAAAAGCAGATAACATCGTCAGACTTCAAAAACCAACAACTTTTCACTTATCGCTTGTTTCTTTTTTTCCAAAGAAATTCATGTTGTTACTTGTTAGTCCTATACCTGCAAATAAATACTTACAATAGGTTTTCGACCATCGAAAAGAAGGTATGGTTGCCAGCATTCAAATTTTTAATTATTGACGGAACAACTATCCATATTCTTACCTGGTAATAGTTTTTCCCCTATTAATTGGGAATTCAAGTAAAATATTCATGAAAGAAGGTTAATACAAGCATATGAATATGGAAAGGTATGTTGATTTTTCAGTGAGCGTACATTGCACAGACAGACAACAATTGTACTGGAAGACTAAAAAAATACTGCACAAAAATGATTGTCATTAGGGAGCAAATTCAAACAATCCAGCATTTGCTCACTTTCTGTCAAACATAAGCAGCACCAGCGTGAATCATACTGGTAAATGCAACTTCACACAGGACTTATTTTACGCTGCTCTTGAACTAGCCAGAACTAGTTGAGTTGAGTCTACAAGACTGCAGCCCCAACCATCCAGTAGACAAAAATGTGTCCGAGTCTCAATGAGCAAGATAAAATTGCATTGAGGTTTCATTTGTATAACATGAGTATGACTTTCAGCATTTTTGGATGGAAGTACATAAATGGAACTACTGTCCAGTTCCTTGGCGAGTGTCCATATTAAAACCTTGTTCCGCAGCAGAAAAGTCTTAGACAAGCAGATCATAATGGTTCTTACCACTGTACAGTAGCCTTACAACTTTCCTTGGTTTTCCCTCTTTTTTACCCTTGCGATACTCGGTTCCATTCTGCTATAGGAATAAAGCCAGAACCCCATCCACCCCTCGTATGCTGCAATCAATTAGACATAAACAGATGTGAAATGTTAATAGATGATAATTACCATTTTACATCTCATCAAAGCAAAGTTGAAACAATAAATGTTTGCATCATTTCTTTTATTTAAGTTTTCCATTTGTTGTTAGGAATTGCAAAAATGACAGTTACTGACTGATTCAAAATCTTGATGCAGAATACAGGATAGACAAGATGCTAGCATCACCACTATTCACCTAGAAGCCTTATATTAATGTTATCTCACTGAAAAAGAAACAAGCGACCATATTTCTGCATGCATAATAAATTTCAATTTTGATCAGTGAGAATGGTATCAAATGCACACTTGACCCATAAAAATTATTTTCTGGGAGAATCTCCAAATGCTGTGAACACGTCGAAATGTCTATTGATTAGTTCAGAACCATTATGTGACTCCTCAAATGTGCTACGGTTTATAATCCAGCATGCCTAAGAATGGTCTTTCGCATATTTATTATAAATTCAGCAGTACTGACTACTGAGTTCTGGGTGATATATTTTCAGATCTATAGGATAGAATCTTAGCTTCATGCCAAGGAGAGAGATACAAAACATATATGGTCAATCAGATAACATATACCTGATATAGGGCAAATTAATACGAAGGCACAATAACAAAAGATAATGTGCCATTCACATAAAGAAACAACAAAACTATGTTCTAGAATTTTGCAGGACAAAGGATGCAAGTGCATGGTAGCTCTCATCCTATATGCATATAATGTATATGTGCATGTGCATTTGCATCTACAGACTTGCTGGAGTTGATTTTTTCAAATATCTCATCACTGTGAGAAGCCATATCTTAGCTTAGCCTGCTACAGAGACTAGAGTTTCTTAAGATGATTTTGCACTCTGCACAGGTCTTGGAAAATGAACACACTAGAACTGTTAGTATATAGTTGTACCATCTTACTTCTCATGAAAAAGAAGGAAATCAAAAGGACTCGCTCAAAAAGAGAGAGAAACTTCTATGGATAAAAATTTGAAATGCACTTTCCTAGAGAGTGTGATTAACACAAAAAACAAAATGCAACAGTAATCTGTATGAGAGGTTTAGCATAATAAGTGATTCAAATTAACAATAATCTACAGGGTAACAAACATACCTCATGCTCTGGTATGTAAAGAACGATTGGTTGACGGCATAATTTTGAAAGCACCTGATTCATTGCAGCTGTCAGTTGTCCACAAATAATGTTTTGACAGAATGGCAAAGAGGAACAAAACACAAATGTCCTCACACTTTTATGGAAATGAAAGGAGAGAACAACGTGAGCCAAACTTCAATTAATTCATAATACACATTGACAATATTTGAATTGCTGAGGCTCTTAACCAAAGATCAAAATGTCAATTTTCCTCTGCCCCCTCTTTGATGTAATCAAGAAAGAAAGTTTTGAAAATCTTTTGATTTAATATTTTACTATCAAAATACAGCTTTTCTTGTGAAATTTCATGTAACTTGTTATCTAAGAAATGCAAGCTTTGGGTAATTTATTAAGAAATTTTTTACTTTCACCACCAAATTTCTCATTGTTGGCTTCCCATTCTGATTATCACGATTTCCGTATACAAAACAGGAAACCAAAAAAAGTCCTATCAATATTCATGTAACTTCTAAGGTTCAATAAATAGAATCCAAATCCTTAAGAAGGCACATTTGCCTAGTGAAAATTCCTCCAGTAACCTTATTTACTGTTCACATCAATTATGCAGCCTGCACATATCTTTGTCATTATCATAAGCCCCAAGTCCACTTCCTGACCCAAACTTCCTACCACTGTAAATCTCAAACTTAGAACCTACCAGTGACTTGATTCCCCAGTTAAAATATCATTAGTATGGAATAATTCTCGGCCTGTCTTACCCTACTACTAGCTACCAGAGTTGAGATGTAGAATAATCATAGAAAATAGAAATTATAGGAAATTCAAATTTCCATTTCGATTTCAATGCATAAGCAAATAAAGCATTTAATAAATTAGTTAATGTTTTTGATATCCAGCATCAACATGACATCACCTTGACTAGTACTGATGAGATAGTGGCTAATATTTGGAGAGGGTAAAGCACTCGTAAAACTCCAAGGGGACTAGGGAAGGGTGGATTTGTAAGAAAGTAAGCTGGCTATTCTAAATTTGATCACGCTCATCAATATCCCCTTAAAAAGACACATTTTAACACCTTGGGCATTGGCATTTGCAAACTTGTAATCTTCTCCTTCACGGTGAAAAAAAAAATAGTTGGCTCCTTGCAAGTAAGCACATTAATGGACCCATAAAACGATCTATATCTTGTTTCATATTCTCCGTTCATTCACATCCATTCTTAGATCTATAAGTGTCATGTCTAAAGATTATTAACAGAAACACAGTACATCCCTGGTATATATATATATATATATATATATATATATATTGGCTAATGCACTCGCAAATTAACTGAAATATTCAGTGAAAAGTGTAATAATTAGAAAATTAGGATTCAAGTAAAAGGTGCATCAAGAACAGCACTAACCAACAGCTCTGACTCTCCTCCCCAAAAATCAGGACGCCCAATGCGTTGACAGTAACTGTGGAAGGACATTAGCAAACATGTTGATATCGATTTGCATTGAACACAATAAAAACATACAATGGAACACCTAAGTGGAAGATGCCTATACTATTTCAAACACTCACCGTTTCAAAGACTCATCAACAGTAATAGCAACCAATGCTTCTTCATACTGCCGACGCTCTTTTTCACCACTACACAGAACCTCTTTCACAGCCATTCGTAGGTCATCTGCAATTTTTTTTTAGCAACAAATGCAGAGTAAAGTTACTCTCACAGCTTAAATCAATATAATTGACTAATCTCTTCCATGAAACCAATACAAACCACTTGCAAGCTTAAGCATTCCTATCAACATCAACAGCATATAATTTCAAAGAAATTTAAACTAAATTGCACTTAAAGGCTTAAAATTACCCGAAAATACCTGCATCATCCCTTTCTTCACGAGGATTGAGCGAGATATTTTTATTGAAAGCCATTCCTTTGACCTAATTTCATGAAAAACTAAGATGTTACAAGCGAAGGCACTATATTATTGTTACCAAATTACTGAGGTAAGGAAATGATACCAGAGCACGAAACAGACACCGGCCGTCACCGATAACTTTCTGAACTGAATACTTCTCTACTTTCTTCATAGCCGGCGATACACTACCTCTGAACAACACAAACAAGATAAAGAACCAATTTATTAACACATATAACCGCAGAAAGTATTTAGAATAGTAATAGAAACTCACAGCGACGGTCCAATTCTAGCAAAGAAGCGATGGCTGTTGCATGCGAAGGAAGGCGCGGGAAATGAGAAGGATTTCGAATTGGAGATGGAAGAAACCGGCGAAGAGACAAGCTCGAATTGCGCAAATCCATGTCTCAGTTGCTCCAGGATATTGTTCTCTGCATATAATGGCAGTTCGTGAGTGAAAAACAGTTACATGGAATTTTATGATGAGGATGATACACGAAACAGATGTCTGTACCGTTGCCAGGCTTTTCCGCCATGGGAATGTAGTGGAAGTGATGGAAAAGAGTTCACTGGAGTGGTGGAGAAGCCTGGAGCGAGGTGTAGTAGCAGGAAAAAGTTAAAATGAGATAAGAAACATTAGAGAAAATCGGCCGTCATTCCGTTTTAGTCTAGTCGGTTAGGATATTCAGCTCTCACCCGAAAGACCCCGGTTCGATAACCGGAACGGAAATCTAGGACTTTTTTTTCCTGGGAATGGAAATCTGGGAATTTTTTTTCCAAATTTTGGTAATTTCCCGGATGAATAAATGCTAAACCAAAATTTGATGTGGCAGATAACCAAACCCAACAAATGCTTTCGATTCTCTCTCTCTCTTCCCAACAAATGAATTTAAATTTAATAAATTAATTTATAGTGAATTTCCTATGAAAGCTAGTACCATCAACGCCTACATGTATTCGTAGTGTAATGTCGTTGAAGTCACAATTCACTCCATAAACTTATTTTCAAAGTGTTATTTTTTCAATTTCTCAAAAAAAATGTGTTATTTTTTCTAAATTTAACTTTTTTAATTAATTTTTTTTTTTTAACTATTTTAACCTAATTTTTTAAAAGGCGAAACTATATTTAGCCCCCTAAACTTTTGGCCAAAATTCCATTAACCACCTAAATTTTTAAAATGACCTTATGGATATTTCAACTTGCAAAATGTAACCTTATAAAAATGTAACCTTATAGACACCTCCATATTGAGACCGACCACATGCACCCCAGCTAGGGGTGTAAACGAACAGAGCCGCTCGCGAACAGCTCGGAGTTCGGCTCGTTAAAAGCTCGTTCGAGCTCGTTTGTTAAGTTAAACGAGCAGAGCCCGAACATAATTTTGAGGCTCGAAAGATAAACGAACAGAGC